>JASDQU010027780.1:4290-29332 GCA_032191745.1 Picea mariana | reverse complement strand
ACAGGGGCATTGAGGATTTCACCATCTAGATTTTCCAGTAGGAAAGAATTTTTTCCTTTGAGAGCCGAGACTCTGAATGGCCCATACCAGAGGTGATTGAATTTACCATGTTTCGCTGCTTCTTCCCTCCTTGCATCCCACCTTAATACTAAATCACCTGGAAGGAAGTCTCTGTCCTTTGCCCTATGGTCGAATAATGCCTTCATATCATCTTGGTACTTCTGCAACCTTTCATCTACTTTGACCCTGTGTTGTTGAACCTTGATTAGCTGATTAAGCCTCCTGGTGACATGATTAGGTTCTTCTTTCTGATCTTTCAATAATTTCATCATGAGGAGTGCTAGATTTATAGGTAACACCGCATCTGTCCCATATACCATCTGAAAAGGGAAAATGCCAATAGAATTTTTAGTGCCTATGCGATTTTCCCACAAGGCGTACTTTAAATGCACATGCCAAGACTTTTTGTTTTCATCCAACACTTTCTTAATTATATTTATCAGGCTCTTGTTAGATGACTTAGCTATTCCATTTCCTTGGAGGTAATACGCAGTGGAATGGGCAAGAATGATATTATACTTTTGGCAGAAGCTGATCATAGCCATAGATTTGAAAGCTTGGGCATTATCTGTGACTATCATTCACGGGCAGCCAAATCTTTACAAAATATTGTCTTCTAAAAAATCTATTACCACCGAGTCAGTTGCCCTTTTGGTTGGAATAGCTTCCACCCATTTATTAAAGTAGTTTGTGGTAGTTAGGATCCATTTGTGTTGGGCGCTAGAATGTGGATTAATCTTGCCTATAAAATCTAGCCCCCATTGTTGAAAAGGGGCTTCAGTTTTAATCGGAACTAAAGGTAGCGCCGGGATTTTTTGTTTGCCTGCAAATAGTTGACAAGGGTTACAGGCTCGTACCTTGGCGTTAACGTCTGAGAAAAGTTTTGGCTAGTAATATCCAGCCCTCGGAATTTTGTAAGCTATGGCCCTCCAAGCGTGATGTCCTCCACACACTCCTTTGTGAAATTCACTTATAACCCCTTCTGTTTCTGATTTGACTAAGAAGACCAACAAGAAACCGAGTGGGTCTTTCCAATATAGTTGATTTTCGATGACACAATACTTAACTGCATGAAGCTTTAAAGTCCTAGCTTTTGATGGTGATAGTTCACTCAGGAATTTTAGAGTCAGTAGGTAGGATACTATGTTCCTGTACCAGTCTGATGATATGAATTTCTCTTCGATCCTGATTGGATTTGTTTGCTCATCAAGCTCATTTATGTTCATGTCTTCTTCACCTTCCTGTAGGTAGTTTATACCTAGTGCTCTGCAATTTGATTCAGCCAAAAGTTTGGCCAGACCTTGTCCCTTTACCAGTTTAGTAGGTTTGATTTCTAAGTCAAATTCTTGAATCTTAGCAAGTCATCGTCCTCTTCTCCCATCGTTGTCTAGTTGTAACAAAATATTTTTGACAGAACTAGTAGGTACGTACAGAACTATCTTGGAGTGTAATACGTATGTTCTAAATGCCTTCAGTGCTTTTACCATGGTGTATGCATACTTTTCTATTATATCATATTTGAGTTATGCATCTCTAAGGCTCTTGCTAAAAAAGGCAATAGGTTGTTCGAAACCTTCTTCATTCTTTTGGAGGAGCACTACAGTGAGCGTGTGTTCGGAAGCAAAAGAGAAAATAAGAAATTATTTTAGGTAATCGGGGCTTGCCAACACAGGTGCCTCACTTATGACTTTCTTAATATGGGTGGATGACGTTTTTTCCTCTGTTGTCCACTTTACTTCGCTGTTCTTTTTCAACATATCTTTGATCAATTTTACAATTTCAGCGAAATTTGGGATAAATCTTCGTAAGAAAAATATTTTTCCTAAGAAAGATTGAATTTCTTTTATATTTCTAGGAATTTTTATTTTGTCTATCGCTTCAACTCTCTTAGGATCAATCTTAATTCCATCCTTAGATACAATATGACCCAAAAGTTTACCTTCTTGCATGGTGAAGTGTGATTTTTTGGGATTTAAGGACAAACCAAACCTGTGGCATTTTTCAAATGTTTGTTTAAGATGTACCAAATTCTCTTTGTTGGATTTGGAGAAAACCGTCAAATCATCGAGATAGATGACTATGAACTTATCCCTCTCTCCGATGAAAGGGATGTCGATAGCGCATTGGAACGTGGCTCCTGCATTCATCAAACTGAAAGGCATTTTATCATACATGAATGTACCCCAAGGGGTAGTGAAAGCCATTTTTTCTTTATCTTGTTCATTCATGGCAATTTGATTATATCCAGAGAAACCGTCAATCATAGACATTTTGTTCGCCCCAACTACCTTTTCTAGCACGTGATCCATTTTGGGAAGCGGATAGTTGTCTTTAAGAGAGGACTTATTTAGATTTCTGATATCCACACATAGTCTAATTTCCGCACTCTTTTTTCTGACCAGGACAAGGTTTGCCACCCAGTCGGAATATCTTAGAGGTATTATAATTTTCACCTCTAAAAGCTTCTTCACTTCTCTCTCGACCACAGGCAATAAAATGGGGTTGATCTGCCTAAGATTTTGTCTAAAGGGTTTGACCCCAGGCTTTAGAGGTATCTTGTGATCGATCATGGTAGTGTCGTAGGTTCTTAACTCATCGTAAGACCAAGCGAAAACGTCTTTAAATTGTCTAAGTAGGTCCTTATACTTGCCTTTTATTTTAGAAGGGAGGAGTTTAGATATTTTAACCATTCTGGACTCTTCTTTGGTTCCCATGTCACAGTCCTCAACCTCTTCTGGTTGGGGTTGTAAGGTGGATTTTATAGGTATGTCATTTTGATCAAATAGTCTTTCCAGATGGATCAGACCTTTCAGAATCTGGTTGTTTTTTAGGACCAGCATGCGATGATTTGTGATTTTGTCTTGGAAATTTTGAGGGTCCTCCCCCTCTTCCATGATCCATATATGGTCGTTCTGATTTTCTTGATCCGTGTGAGTTTTGGAAAAATCACCTACTGCTTCAAGAAACTTCTTAATTTGTTCATCATCCTCAAAACCCTGCCAGTGTTGAATGTTATCCGGTACAGATGGTATGTGTCTTATCTCTATGTGATACTTCAATTTAAAGATTGTGGGAGGGGTGAAAGTTGAAGCTTCTTTAGCTAACGCATCATCCTGTAAGTTTTCTGTGCGTGGGATGAAATGGACATTTACAGATGAGAATTTTTTTTCCATTAGATCCCAGACACAATTTCTGTATGATCTTAATCTAGGATGCTTGGCCTGGTATTACCGATTTATTTGTTTGACTATCAACTTTGCATCTCCGTATACCTCTAGGTTTTTTTAATTTTTGGCCTCTTGGCAGCCTCTAATCCTAACACCAAGGCTTTGTATTCACATACATTGTTAGTATAATCTATGTCCCATTGTAATCTATAAGAAAAAGGGACAAAAAACCTTTCTTTGGGTGCCACAAAGAACACTCATGCACCAACTCCTTCGCATGACAAGGCACCATCAAAAAACATTTTCCAGATACCGGTGCTACAAATACCCCTGGTCATGTTACCTAACTCTTCATGCTATATATCATTTTCGTCTGTGTAACCATCTAAACCATCGTCAAAAGATAAGATACAATTTCCTAAATATTGATCTGCAATGTAAATAGGGAAATTGTTCAGATTTTTATGGTCGCTTACTGTATATGCTAACCTTGTCTCCCTGTACAACTGAGTGAATTTCCCACCAAACACAGGAATTGTGGCGTATGTCATATCCAGTTTAAGAGAACCCCCTAGCTTGACTCCCCATGACCTAGACAATAGTAAGTCGTACTTGGGGGGAATATCAGCAATGACCACATCCATTAAGACGCTCTTAACCAGGACCTGTGCCAAGGTGACTACTAAATCATTTATCATTCCCATGCACTTAACATTTCTCGAATCAAATGTGTAAAGATATCCGTAAGGTCTGGTGATCTAGAGGCCCAATCTGTCCATAATAATTTTAGGCATCACGTTATGTGAGGCTTCGGAGTCTAGCATACAATTATGTAGCAGTTGATCGTACACGTTCAAAGTGATATAAAAGGGGGAAACGGTGTTTTTGGCTCCTTCAAAATGTGGACCAAACGTGATGTTGGGCTTATCATCTTCCAGATTCAAAATGTCAAATTGGCTTTCTAGCTCTGAAACATCTATCACTTTGGTAATTTGCTTTCGATAAACTGGGTTTTTCACTAACTCTACCAGAGGAATCGGTATCTTAATTTTATTTATCTTGTTTTTGAAACTGAAAACTCTGCTCATCTTGTCTGTTTCTTTAGATGGGACTTCTAAATCCTTCTTTTCCAACTTATTTGTCTGGACTGCCTTATTAATCATGATCTTGGTTAAAGGTATATTTGTATTAGCTTCTTCGATTTCCTTGGTTTGCGTCTCAACCTTCTCCACTTCGGGTTGTTGCGCGTTTACTACTTTCGCTTTGTTGTTAGGTAACATAGTTTCTTCCAGGGTAGGGTCATAAAATTGACCTCTTGGGAGAATTTTCTTGGGTTGAGTAGTCGAAATGGGCTTACTCTTAGATCTCAAGTTATACCTAGGTTGGACCTCAGCCATTATCATATCAGTTTCTTCTTGATAACTACAAAGGTCAGTATAATCTCTTTCTTCACCTTCAATAGATGATTGTTGAGTGTTTAGAGATTTTTCATAATCCTCTCTAGTCAGATAAGGTTGCGTGAAGTCATCACCCAAGTTCGTGACATCATCATCTAAATCTATGAAATCTTGGAGATCATTCCCTCCTATAAAATTTTCGTTCTTTAGGGGATTTTGTATTTTCTGATCTTCATTTTTTATCTGTCTTTGCTGGTTTGGGGGATTGGGATTCCTCCTGAAATCCTTTTTGGTGAAAGAATTGGCTTTGGCCTGTTCTAGCTCCATCCTAGATATCTTATTAGATAGCTCCTTAATTATCCTAGCCATATCGTCTACTTTGTCATCTGTGTATCTATTAAATCCTGATGGCCCTGCTTGTTCTCTAAAGCATCTATTTTCTCAGTTTCCCGCTTCTACTTTAGCTTTTAACTTACCAGAAGCCATCATATTTGACTCTATTTCTACAGCATCATCTTGCATTCGGTTTAGAGTAGCTCCCCTTATTTCCTGTAAAAGAAGTGCAAAATCTGGTTCGAAAGCCCCCACAAAAGTTACTTTGGCTACGGGTTGGGATGGTTTAACCTCGGCTGGGATTTTGTTATACAACTTGTTGAATCTATGAATAAACTCCATAACAGTTTCTGAATTCTTTTTTCTTAAAGACTCGAACTCAGTTAAATAGTATAGGTGGTCCTTTCTTTCACCCCATTGTCTAAGGAAAGCATCTTCAAATTCATCATAGGACAAGATAGATCCTGCAGGTAGACTCCGAAACCAAGTTTGGACCTGACCTTCGAAGGTTTAGATGAAAAGCCTCAAATACACATCTTTTTGTTTGAGGCCTAGGATGTTCGCGAATTGATCAAATAAATTTATGTGTTCGGTCGCGGTCAAATCTCCTTCCCTGGTGAATTTAGGCAAATTTTTTACATAATTTTCGGGAAGGTCGTGCAAAGGAACGGGCAATACCAAAGGAGTGTATCTTGCTGCCACTTTAGCAAACACTCTGGGAGGGGGGGCAGGCCCTTGACCTCTAGCTCCTCCCATAGGAGCACTCCCACCACCTCCTCCGACAAACCCTCCACCTCCCCCTCCGGCGGCTGCCATTGATATTAGTGGAAAGTTCTAAAGGGGGTTTTGGAAAATTAAAAGTGAATCTTTACTTTCTTCTTGGGGTGGAAAATCCAAGGATGATTGGCAAGGGATGCGAGGGATTGACTCTTCGGACTTGCAAGAGATGAAATCAGGAGAACTGACGGGTGTGGAAATTGGGTGTGTGAAATATTCTTCGAGACTGGGTGACGTTGCGAAATTTAACTGAAGAGACGACGATATATCGACTGTAGATGAATTTTCTACAGGGCTTTTTCCTTTGTGTATTATGGAGATTATCGGACGGGTTTCACTTCTAACTTCGGAGTAGTTTGATGTTAGATTCTTAGTGTCAAAAAGAGGACTGCGTGAAGTTGAAGGTTCAAAATAACTCTTGGTCTTTAGTTGTGGGTGTTTAGGATGATAGATTGCAAGGGTCGGCTTAAGAGAGCCTCTCGCCTTTAAAATCTTTTCAGGATCGGTAATGGGTGTGGTATGTTTACCATCCGATTTTTCTCTGGTATTCCTTCGACCAGATGACAGCTTACTAATCGTGGAGTCGCCAAGTGAAATATTGGAAAGCCTTTAAAAGGTCTACACTCTTTGTTCACTATCAAAGGGTGACACTTTCAACGAAAAATGTTGTTTTCCCAGGGAAAAAGATTTCATAACTTCGTTCCCCGACAACGGTGCCAAAAATATATTGTTCCAGAGTCTGTACTTAAGGCTTAGAATTATAGTGTCTGGACATCCAAAAGTGAGTAAGGGGTAAAGAAGGTAGAAATGTCAACCTTCGGCAAGGGAAGCTAGGTCTAATTTCTAAGTTGGCATTGTCTAGCTTCCAACTGTTCCTAGATGTTTATGTCCCTTTCAATCGTTGCCCATGAATGTTCAAGTTCAACCCGTGTAGTGGTTGTTTTAATAATAGTATCAAAAAGGTTCAAGGAAATATGTGTTTGATCTGATAGTCTGGGTTCGATATTAGGATGTCTTGTCATAGGGACAGTCATAGAGGAACAAAATGATAAGAAAATCTCAAAAATTTCTAGGTGTTGTCTCAATTTCAGTCGTATAAGGGAGAGTTTATAGTTCCAGTAGTGAAAATAGGGTGCAAACCAAAGGCCCTTTCTCGTAACTGAATTATATTTTAATAAAAGTGTATGAAGTGTGAGAAAATATTAAGTTGTCTATCATGTAAGGCTCCTATCAAGGGAGAATCTCATTTATAAACATAAGAACAAAAATATAAAGAAATAACCCGATAAAGCATAAAATATATGTAGAAATCTAAAGTGTTCACTAGTCTTATACCTGATGATAGCTGGTACAGAGGAAAAACAGTAAACAATATAGAAAACTAAAATTCATTCACTATAGTAGAGGTTGTACTAAGTTATAGCGAAACATTCATCAGATAAATATATGAAATGAAATGAAATATGAGATACAAGGAAACAAACTCATAACACAGTCGTGACACAATTGAGAATCTTCAGATTTGCTTTATATTAACTCTCAAGGTAGAAAATATCTATTACAATTGACCCAAAAAGGTCCATCCTTTGTTCCTTCCTTCTATTGTATATTTATACAAATTTACATATGATGGAATCTCAATCATTCTAGGATTTTCAGTTACAACAAGAAGGAGATCAATCGTTTCATTTCTTTACCCTCTATCTTTATTTGGTACCAAAATTCTACCCCCTCACATGCTCGGTACAAGTGACACATTTTTCCACTAGCTGAGATATCAACCTTGAAGGTTCCGCTTGACTAATTTTGACAACCTTTCTTCCATCTGTCAGTCTAGGGTGTCGATAGCACACAATCCCACACTTGGTTTAATAATCCATTTATCTATTTGAACTATGTCTGCCAGAGTTACTTGTGAGACTTCGACTAAATCTCTTTCTTCTTCCTCAATTATATCAAGTGATATTTTCGCCATATTCATGTGGCTCAGTGTCTCAGCATTACTCTAGCTATCAATGCATAACAGATTTCCATCTATAGAACTGAAAGCCTCTTCACAAGATTTCCTCACATTCTTGGCTTGCAATTTGCCTTCCGATATGTTGCGCTCCCATTCTTTCAACAAAATATTGCCTCGGGTCTGTTCCAAAATAGAAAACTTGGAACCTTTTCCCGATTCACTGTTTGTTGTAGCTATTACAACCTCTTTAAATGCATCTCGAGTTGCTCCAGCTTCTCTCTCTCTGACAGATAAGTTTTCTAATACTTGATCAATAAGCAGACAGTTGTCTCGAATCGTCCCTAGCTTGGCCAGTAAACTTCATTGTGCTGCAAAAACTCTGCTCTGAATCTCCATAGCCTAGGACTGGAATATCCTAATATTTATAACTTGGCTTTTGGAAAACTCTAACATAACCTGTAGCTTCCCTATCAAATCTCTTTGCTGGCCTACCTGTATTTGACTGGTATGAGATACTAGCTCTGCTTGTTCGAGATTAGCTTTGAGCAACTCAATTTCCCTTTTATCGGCCATCCTTTCTTGTTCTATTCCTATGTTCGCCTGGTCCTTGACGGCTTCTTTTGTTGTGGCTAGTTTAGCTTATAAGGTTTTGATGAGGCGATTTTTTCGCTTCAGCTGATTTTTCAAAACGTTGATTGAAAACTGGTTTGTTGTATCATACGCCCCTAATGTTCTGGCTATTTCTATCACAAACTCTTCTTTCTTCTTATCTTTCCCATCAGTCAATACCTTAAATTTTTTGGCTATTGATTCAGCTTCTTGGTAGAATTCTCTTTTTACTACAACTTTTCTCTTTTTATCAGAAAAGAACTCATTTGGAGGGAGCTCTTCCATCCTTATAGGTCTCAATTCTTCATTGAAAATCCACCCTGCATCTATGTTCCCTTTAGTTGACTATAAGGGAGTAATGGAGGTGATGGGATTTTCGATTTGCTTAGTTGATTGGCCTGGGGTGGTAGCTGGAGTCAGCGTTTTCAACAGCTCGGGAGTTTTCATTTCTGTTTTTGGGTTCCCAGTTTGCTCCTCCCTGTCTTGGTGTTCTTCTTATCTGGGTGTTGTATCTTTTGAGCCTTCGGCTTGTTTTTGCTGCACCTCTGCTATTATGGGATTCTCGACCCACAAAACTGGTGGAAGACAACTCCGTCGATGTTCTTGGAATTTTAAAACATCAGCCCTCTCTTTAGGTGCCAGTGCTTGTATCCTAGCCAAAACCTCGGCATAAGATTTTGTGCCTCAGAAAATGTCATCTAAGGGAGAATTTTCGTGCTCGAACCTTTTAAGCCCGCAACTAGATAAGTGATTACTTACTACCCTATGTGGATCGTGCATTTTGAATTCAATATTAACCAAGTTCAGGTCTTCCAGAGTTGTTTCCTCAGCTTTAGCATGCCCGAAATCTAACAAAGAATATGAATTTAAACGAATAGGAAAAGGTGGCCATACCTTCTTAGAATATCCCTTAAGTTCTTTGTTTACACCACCGATTACGGTTTGCCTGGAAACCTCATGGAAAGCCAACCTATTGGGTATGAATAATGGTAAGGCATGCAGAGGAATAGAAGCGCCAAAAACCATGAGATATGAAAATTCTTCTTCCACGTACCAGTCGGCTATACTGCTCAAATTCATCGCAATGTTGTCTGAGATCCTAGGTGGTGGGTGGCCAAAGATAGTGACATACATTGGCACCATTACCCAGTTAAAGATTTCATACACAAAATTTCAAACTTTGTCTTCCCATAGCTTTGAATGGTAGATGTGGATGGGCTCAGTCTCCGATGGAGTCTAGCTCCAACTCATTAAGGGAAAAGGCATTAGAAAACACACTGTGTCCATGATATACACAGACATAAAGAATAAAGAAATATTTTTTCTCTCCTTCTGTGCTCGATACTCTGTAAATTGACTGGTAAAACTATCAGACAGTAGTTTAGTCCAGTCAAAGGAACAACCTTTCGCGACTGTGTGAATTAGAGGCACCCAGTAAAGGAAAAAATGTCTGGTGTCCTCTCTCCCATATAATCTGCAGGTCATCATAGCGATATATTTGAACTGTGGTTCTAGAGAAGATATTGAATATATACCATTACTGTCTGCCCTGAACTTCACAGGGTGTGAAACCCAATCTTTGATTAAACCAGACATAGTCTTATCGTATTGCACACATTCCTTCTGTTTAAAATTCTCCACGAATTCGGTATTGTAAACAAAGTCTGACATGGTTGGCAGCTTGTACATAGCCTACAATTGTTCGGGTCTGAAAGTCCCAATGGTGACCCTCTACTCATTGATGATGGTTCTGGTGGATATATCTACATGGTCTAATGCCCACCGAACCATATTGTAGTAAGGGAGAAGATGTCACCTAGTCACTACTTTATGCATTTGAGCTTGGACAATGATCTTATACTTGGTGATCAGGTCATCTTTTTCATTTTCAATGGAATCATCCAAAACATCTACCAATGCGGACTGTAAAACCTCAGAAATATACGACCAGGTCCTAACAGAGTCGACACTTCGAGGTGAAGTATCGGAAACGTTGTCTGAACCCTGTCCTGGAACTTCAACAGTCGCTTTAGAAGATTTTCGCAGGGCCATGGCGGGGGATTCTACTTTAGCTCTCCTTCAATAAAAATATGTATACATACAGAAATTAGTTCGCTTGAGAAAAGTTGCCCTGCGTAGAATACAAATGAAATTTGTGACAACAAATAAAAGATTGATGCCTTCGACCATTTAAAACTAGGTCTTCCTTAGGAACAGAACGGTCAAATCCTTCTTAAATACAAATTTAGCAATAAAAATCAAATCCTTTCTTGTCGATTCTCCCCATTTTCAATTAATGTCATAAATTTTGACAGTTCATAATGCAAGTTGGTGCAAGGAAAATTTAATATTGCCTCGTAGACTGTGCATGAATCAAAACACGGGAAATACTGGCTTGGCTTAATTAATCAGGTTTTATTAACGTTAATTAATCTTTCAGTATTCGCTTCATCAGGATTTTTCACTCTAACCATTCCAGCCTCTAAAACGTGAGACTGCGATAATTAGTTTTAGTTAATAAAAATGCAACTAGGATTAAGAGTTTTAATTAATCATGTTTAAAAATATATCGCGACTTTGTGACTCAGGGCTTCAAAGGTAAAGCTTCCAGGAGGAGCATATACCGAGTTGCGAAATCACAAGATTGTGAGGATGTGATCTATTTAATTAGAAGATAAAAACGGGTTGAGTGCTTAATTAATTTTTTTTTAAATATATCACGGCTTCGTGAATCAGGGCTTCGAAAGTAGAGCTTTTGAGGGAACAACATGCCGAGTTGCGAACCCTTGATAGAACTCAACCACGAGTAAACTTTTTTCCTTTGACCTTAACCCAGGTTACTAAAACAAGAGTCTCACGACTTCGGATATCGGGGTTATGATGGTAAGACTTTTGGAGTTTGTAAATGCTGAGACATGAAATCCCGATGATGTTTAACCATAGTTTAGAAAATCTTTACTCTCGCTACTGACCTAGGTAAAACTTTCAAGTTATTTTGTCATTTCGATCTTTGGGAATTGTGAACTATATGATCTATAACACCCGACATGAGAAATCCTGAGGTAAGAAAGGGGAAAATCATTTGAACAAAAAATAGAACTCACCTTGAGAGTATGATAACCGTCATTGCTTGCATGATGGGGATTTTGAAGCTTTCGGGGAGATAGAGAAAAAATGAAAACCATCTTTCAACTTCAAGCATTAAGATATTAAATTTAAAACAGGTTAAAAAACAAAGGTGGCTCCAACACCAGCACTCTATCTTTCCAAGTTTGGATTTGGATATGCCCTTCCTAGAATTCCCATGGTTCTTGAAACCCTTTCCTCTATCGTTTTGTCTTCCCCTGTTCTCCATGTTCAACGCATTTCCTGATGTCTCACCTGTGTTTTTCTGTCGCATTTCCTCACTAAGGATAATACCAACAACATCATCAAATTTTAAAGTATTTGAACCAGTGACAGAGTTACTTACAACCATGACCAAGCTGTTCTAGCTTTCTAGCAATGAGCATAAGATTAGAAGAGCCCTGACCTCATCATCAAAGTCCACTTTTACAGAAATTAGTTGATTAGTAACCGTATTAAAATCATTTAAATGATCTACAAAAGACCCACCTTTGGACATCTTCATATTAAATAATCTCTTCATTAGAAATACCTTATTGGACATCGAGGGTTTTTCATACAATTTGGACAATGCGTCCATCAAACCCTTCATTGTATTTTCTTTAGAAATATTGAAATCCATCGACGCTGCCAGGCTCAGTCGTATCGTTCCTAGAGACTTTCTGTCAAGAATATCCCATTCTTCGTCCTTCATAGCCATCGTATTCTTTGCTATTCCACCCAATGGTAGGAATAGATCTTTCTAATATAAATAGTCTTCCATCTACATCTTCAATAACTGGTAGTTTTGGCCATTAAATTTCTTGACCCTAAACTTTCCATCTTCTGACATTGCTCCCACTCGAACTAGGAACCCTCTTTTCCTGCGAGTTACCTTTCTCTCTAATACTAGTTGTTAGAAAAATAGGACCATGGAGAAATAAAATAAAACAAATGTTGAAACAAAACACAGAAGATACACAATACAATAGAGAAACAAATTTACGTGGTTCACCCAGTGTGGGCTACGTCCACCAGAGAAATTGCTAGGTCCTTCCTTTATTATTATCTAGCATATGAAGGGATACAATCTACAACAAACCCGTTGTAACTTCCTCTTATTTCTCTCACAGTCTCCTATCTCAGAATACAATATTCACCATCAATCATAGCTGCAATACATTTCCCTCATAAAAGAGGGTTTCCTTCTAGGAAAAAAACCCTAACATAATCGCTATCGTTAGATCTGTGACCTTATAATGAACAGTCCATATTTACAATGAAATTACAATATATACATTTACAAGGAAATTTTTCCTTCAGGGGCTTCGCCCCCGAACCCCCACTTGCCCCCAGGCCCTGCAGAGGAGGTAAACCCCCTCTGCACTTCCCCACATGGAAGAGTGTACATACTTCTGGGGTGTAAATACTTCATGGGGTATAAACATGGCTGAAAGTAAAAGACCTCTGAATCGGGAAGATAATCAAGCTCCATAACCAACACTGAACTTATTGTTGAAATAGATATCTGTAGCACCCTCAGGGGTGTTAAAAACAACATATGATGATTCTGATGGATGAACGGGATATGAATAGAGTGGTGAATGACTCAGAAGCATTGATGGCTTAACAAATTTAGAGGTATTTGGCTGCTATTAAAAATTTCAATGATCACAAAGTAAGATCCACCATAACATGAAACTATGCTAGAGTTGAATGTCATGGGGATCAATGACATCAGAGAGAAATTAGGACTCTCTTTGTGCCATCTGAGGTTACTCATTATAAATGGAATGAGAGACAAGATATTGTCACCTTTCTAGAAATTCGTTGATTTCAGCATGAAAGGTGATGCGATGATAAGAAGGAAAGGAATTTTGGATATACGGTTGATCAAAATGGTGTCAGAAACTATATTGGTAAGAGTAAATGGGGTGATAATCATGAACGATGTCTGGAATATATGAGATTCCATGAATTCCCTTGGTTGGGGGGTATTGATGGATGTAATCAATCGTAAAATACTATCTGGTGTCAGGGGGATGGCCAGATATGAAAAAAAATTGTTGAAGGGGTGAGATTGCAAGGGGACATAGCGTAGGTCAAAATATAGAGAGATATAGAACACACAGGTCTAGTGGTGGTCAAAAATTTTTCTTGGATACAAATGTCTTAGAATGGTTGTGAGGGAAGTGAGATGCCCCAACCAAGGGTAGCAAGGGTTGTGATGTTCCAAGGGGAAAACGCCATCGGGTGCGATGGACAAAATATATTGTACTTGTTGAAATGTAAAATGTGATTTTTAAAATTACCAAATGAGTAAATAATGGGGTTGAATGTACATGTACAGAAATGGTTTCCACAATGAAGTATGTCTTGGCCTATATAAGGCACAAGTAGAGACTAGTGGAGGATGGGGGCCCCATTGTTTAGTTTTTTTACTAGGTAAATGAATGGGGGATGATATTGTGGATGGGCAATTGATGTTGGAAGATATCGAGGGTTAATGATAATTCAAAGGTGCATTAAATGTAGCCAAAAATCATAACATGGGAGTCCATAATGGTATGGTTATCATGATTATGAGGAATAAGTATGAGGTTCTTGCACTGGGATGTAACACTACCAGGACTCCTGAGCCTAATGGGTCGAACAACATGAGTGTCAATATGCTAAGGGTAAATATATGTGGGACAACTCATGGAGGTGATAATGATACATGTTAGCCCTTGACTAAGTTTTGGGAGATTCTTGATCATGTTGACCTATTTTGGGACTTCGACAGCCTGTCAAACGAGGAGCGCAAGACGAAGTGGAGATCATAGGATCTCAACCCCTTTTTTGGTTTCTGGGATTATGTAAGAGGAATGGGATGTCGGCCCATGGGCTTACCCATGTTTTGGCCTATTATGTGATGTATAAATATATATATAAATATATATAAATATATATATATATATATATATATATATATATACATCTATCTATCGGCATCTGTGTGATGTTATGCTAAGTGCTAGAGGCTAAGTGACAGAGTGGATTGTAAGTGCTTTGTGCATGATTGTAATAGACTTGCACAGCTAAATGCAAGTGATGGTAACAGAAGGTGAAGGGCTTTGTGTTGCAACGCAAGGAAGAAAGATCTAGCAAGCTGCGCAGATATTTTCTCCTATGCGAAGAAGGGTTTTGAGGCTCTATGTTGTAACTGATTAACTAAAGACATTAAAGAAGAAGAAGAGTTGGTGGACATAGCCCCAGGGTGGGGGTGAACCATGTAAACACTGTGTTATGCTGCTTTGTGCCTTGTCGTGATGTGTTCAAATGATATTTGTTAAGTGCTTTGATATGTTTAAGTAGATTTACTTATGTTGTGTGCTTATTATATGCAATAATGTTATATCTAATCTAGATAGTTATGCTTAGTGCTTGATATGCTCGATCCGGTTCAATTATCTATGCTAAGTGCTTAAATGTTGTAGATTAGTGTGAATGCTGTGAAGCTCTGTTTTATCAGCGAAGTGGATATTGATTGCATATTAAGGAACTAATGGTGTTGAGTGCTTTATTAAGTAATATAATCACATATCTGTGTCCCAGCTAAGGTTGCAAACACTTGAGTCTTTCAACCACCCCTGCCTCTACCTCGGGTGAGACTTCATCTGCTTCACAGGTGTTCCCGAAAGGGCTGGTAGTTAGGGTTTTATTGGTCTGTTGTTGTAGCATTGAACCATGGATTTTCCCCTATGCCAACAAATGGTTCCGTTGCTGGGACCTAAAACTGTGATTCCTAGTAACTAAAGAAGAAGAAGCTTTGTGCAAAGATTTGATATGAAACAGTGAAAGCTCTGTGCATAGATATGTTTCCCTAGTGCGCAACATTCTACTTGACCTATGAAGATTTATGCCAAGAAAAAAGGTTATATCTGCAAGAAAAGAGGTCAGATATGCAAGAGAAGAGGTCGGATCTACAAGAAAAGAGGTAAGATTTGTAAGATCTGTGCTCTGATAAAGGTAAGAATAGTGAAAATTTCTAGATCTAAAAGCTTTGTGCTCTATAAAAGTAATATTAGTGAAATTTTTTGTTTCTAAAGTATGGATCTAAGTATGTTTGATAGATTTTGTCCTAGCTTGAAATCTAGGGCACTGATAGATGAAAAAAGGTTTGATATGAGTAGATCTGATAAGAATAATGAAAGATATGTTATACATATGCATAGAAAGAATGTTTGGACTAACAAATGGATGCAATATCCTAGAAAGAATTTGTTGCAGGTTAGCTCTTATGAGCCTAGCGTGTAGTACAAGAGAAATTGGGGATCATTTAGAAGAAAGAGAGGATTAACCCTCTGTTACAGTTGCAGAAGACCGGGACATCTTGTGAAGGAATGCCCTGGGAAAATACTTAGTTGTCTTTGTTGCAAATCTATGGACCATGAAGTATTGGATTTCCCTATAATGATTGCTAATCTTGAAAGAATGAATCTGAACTAGGAAAACCCTAAAGCAGATCCAAAAATAGCAGAACCTCAGAAAGAATCAGAGAAGGTGCTACTACAGATAAAAGACACCCTAAATGATCACCAACATGTTAGATTATCATAAATCTTTAAAGAAAAATAATGCCTTGAAGCAAGAATAGGATACTTAGACATTGACTATGTTCTAGATGAGGAAACACAGATGAATATCATGACTGAGAGATCTTGGGAAGCTATAGGGAGGCCTGTTATGATTCCTTCATTAGGAGGAATAGGATTATTCAGAGGGAAACTGAAAAACCTATGTGGAAAGCTCACTCATATATCTATGAAAGCCAATGGAACTTCAACTAAAGAAGATTTTGATATTATTAAATTTATTGAGGAAAGCACCCCATTTACCAGGTTACTGGGAAAACTTTGGATTGACAGAGATCAATCTAGACGAAAGGAAGAAGAAGAAATTTTGGCTCAGAAGAAACAAGAGTTAAAATATTTCGTGACTAAAAGGATCACACAGTTGATTGCAGAACCGGAGAACAGATCAAAGCTACTTAACACCAGAGACCCTAATGTCAAAGCTACAAGACCATTGGAAGAATCACAGAAGATTGAAGTATCTAACCCAGACAAAGAAGAGGTGTTACCCCTGAATCCTAGAAAAGAATCTCAACAGCACGAAGTGACTATTTCTAAAGAAGATAAGAATCATAATGGGAAAGGGACCACCGAGACGAAGCTCACTGGAAAGAAGGATATAAAGATAAGTAAGAAGAGGTATAAGATTGAAAAGTTACAGAAGGTTCCAGAGGGAACTTCACAGACAGGAAATTTTCAGAATTGGAGCTTCACTGGGATATCATAACAATGACATATGCCACTTCGTCGTGGCAAAGCAATATAGACGTTGGGAATGATATCTTCATTCGAATGCCATTCCAAATGGGTCAGAAATCATTTATGGTTCACCACCAGACTATTGGAATATGCCATAACAGACAGAACCAGAGTTAATGAGGCTTCATACCCATTACAAGCAAGTCATTTTTGATTTGCCTACTTATCCCGTCGCACCATGCACCAAGAACACTTTTGATAACTAAGAGTTTGATCCCATAGACTAAGTGAATTATATACAATGATCATTGCACTCTTTCTAATTATTCTAGTGTAGTGATTGAGCTAATCATGACCCCGATCATTTTCATCCCGAGCGCATATGTCCGACGAGCTCACCACAGTCAAAGAATCAATAACAAAATTTCTCCTCGACTCAATGACTGAGCGATTCATGTCGAAGAGAGGAGTGTCTATAGGTGTGCAAGCATCATCAATGAGAGTACTGGAAACCTCTTTGTCCACTGCTCAATCCGGACCATCCCAGTCAGTAGATGAAAAGTGAACTAAGCATACGAATGATCTTGCCAGTGCTAAGTTAATATCGAGTATAATACCTACCTATCTACCCCCTCTGAGTGGTGCAATCAATCATGACAGTGTACCCCATGAATTTGAGTACACTTTGGTCACTGCGTATCTCCCAAAAGGGGTACGCGTAGTTTTCACTGACCAAGATAAAATTGCAGCATTGAAGTTTAGTGGCTTCAACCTCGGCGACATGAAGGTCTACAGCATGCTCGCCCCGCATAAGTACTTGACCAGGACCAAAAGGAAGAATTCAAAGATTGTTCCTCAATCATGGACCCATAACCTCACACAGTCCACCCTACTCAACGTAATGAAGATCCCACACTTCGGAAGACACCAAGAGGTGACTGCATGTGTCAAGTTGTTGTTGTCTTGTTAACATGGCAGATATCTATGGTTGAACCACCGTATCACAGTGGATCTAACGTTGATCAATCGGATCATAGGGATGAGTATGAAAGGTCCTGACCACTAGGATTTCTACCCTGGAAAGACCATAGATCATGCTCTCACCCAAAGGATTAAGGATACTTATGGCAATGTCAAGAAGGGTATGCGAAGCTACAAGGTAGCCTCTATCCAGAGTGGTGTAGTGCACCTAGCCTGTCAATTGATCGCAGGAAATTTGGTGCGAAAGAATCGACCCACCCAAGTCACGGGGTTCATAGTTGACCTCACGGGAAAGTGCACAGAAGGACTTCAGATGAATTGGGTGAAGTACCTAGTAAACCAGCTAGGGCTTGATTGCAGGGAAGCACAGGACCAAGGGTATGAGTTCCACTTCAGCTGGCTTCTCATACTGATCACTTTCATCACATGGGAGATGCCGGAAGGTGTGACCTTCCCGGACATTGAGTCGCTTGAACCTCTGGCTGCGAAGTTCAGTACACTGTGGTACTCAAATGACATGAACAAGCAGTGGTAGTCAAATGTCATGTTCCATATGTATTACAACCATATGAAGACATCTATCCAATCTGAGCCTCAGATAGCCCCAAACACTCTCCACAGGTTCAGGCCCTTGATGAAATTCAGTGTGGACCACCATTTCATCTATATCACAGTGCGCACTGATGAGCACAAACAACAGCTACAATCATACTACAAGCTGATGGAGGATGACTTGGAAGAAATCACCAGGGAATGGTTGGCAGACCTCCTCATTACAGTAGATCCTACAGAGACGTCCGACATTGACAGTACAAAAGTAGCGCATGACACACCTAGATCGAGAAAGACAAAGAAGAATGAGAATGCCCAAATTGTAGACAGTACCTCTGCGAAGACTGCTTCTATCTCACCTAAGAAAGGAGGTAATGATGGAGAGATAGAGGGCACAAAACTTGAGAAAAGGAAAGGTGAGGGAACCCCGCATAAAGATGAGGAGGAACCCTCAAAGAAAAGAAAGGTTTCCCCTCTGAAAACCTCATCCTAGAAGAAAGTGAAAGCCACCAAGACCAAATTTGACACCACCCTCACCTCAGACGACTTCGACTTCATCGTCTCAGCACTGAGTGAGGCTTCACTGGAGATAGCAGAGAAGTAAGAAGATAAGCAAGAGGAGATCTTCAATCAACTTAAGGACGAACTCCAATAAGTGTAGCAGGCACTACATTCCAACAGCACAGTCTCCACTGTGCCTCTGATAGCAGGAACAAAAGACCTAGGTGATGAGCCAGCTCAATTACACCGCGTCACTGATACAATTGAAGTTCTCCTTCGACGATCTCAAGAAGAGACAGCACAAGCCACCCGGGCTTTAGCACAACTATAGAAATACCTTCTAGAGCAGCAAAGTACTGCAGAACGAGAGAAGCTTGCTCTCCAGGTACATTTCGATGAAGAGAGAGTCCAGCTACATAAAGAAAGGGAACAATTTCTCAGAGAGCAACTTGAAGTAAACGAAAGGGTAAATAGAGAACTCCGCTCTGTGACAGTCATCAAAGTCAAGATAGAAGAGCAAGCTCCATAGCAAGTGGCAGAACTGGAAGAAGTGATTCAGAATCTCCAGCAATGAATCACAGACCTAGAGCTCCACGCAGTGCCTGAAACTCCACAGGAGATAAGGGACCATAGAGAAACAACTACCTATAGTACAGTTGATAGACTAAAAGCTCTTGCCCTTGAATGCAGGTAGCTAAGAAATTAGAGCACCCAGACATATGAAAACCTCGTCGAGAATACAAAGTTACATGCATTGGAGTTGCAGCTCCAAGAAGCAAAGAAGCACGTAGACACACTACAGGCGTAGCTGAAGGCCCTTCCACTTGTGGAAAGAATGAAGCAATCTCAATAACAATGCACCACCCAACAACCAATCCATACAATTCAAAGAAAGGTTATGGAAGTAACTCAATGGCTCCAACCAGTGCAAGATAAGGTGTGCCAATTATTCACAAAGGTTGAAAGTCGAGGAGCAGAGCTAGAGCAGGTTGTCCTCGTAGCAGAACAACTCCTATAAGGGCTAGTGAATGATGCATTGTTCCAAGGGTTCGTTGAGAAAAAGGTTGTCACACAATAGCAGGTCGATGTATCTCAATCCAAGCTCAAGGCGTTTGAGGTAGAATTAATCAGACTAGAGTGACTCAGGATGAGTCACATGTGAGTGTTGGGGCTTGTTGGCCCTTGACCAATTTTTGGGATATTCTTGGTCATATTGACCTATTTTGTGACTTTGAAAGTCTGTCGAAGGAGGAGCACAAGATGAAGCAGAGATCACGAGATCTCGGCCCCCTTTTGGGCCCCTTTTTGGGTTTTTGGGATTATGTAACAGGAATGGGATGTTGTACCATGGGTTTACCCATGTTTTGGCCTATTTTGTAATGTATAAATAGGTATATATAGGCATAGATATGGACAACTATCTATCAACATCTATGTGATGCTATGCTAAGTGCTAGAGTGGATTGTAAGTTCTTTGTGCATGATTGTAATAGACTTGCAGAGCTAAGTGCAAGTGATGGTAACAGAAGGTGAAGGGCTTTGTGTTGGAGCGTAAGGAAGAAGGACCTAGCAAGCTGCACAGATATTCAGTCCTATGTGAATAAGGGTTTTGAGGCTTTGTGTTGTAACTGATTAACTGAAGACAATAAAGAAGAAGAAGAGTTGGTGGATGTAGCCCCAGGGTGGGGGTGAACCACGTAAAAACTGTGTTATGTTGCTTTGTGCCTTGTCGTGATGTGTTCAAATGCTATTTGCTAAGTGATTTTATATGTTTAAGTATATTTACTTATGTTGTGTGCTTATTATATGCAAGAATGTTAGATCTTATCTAGATAGTCATGCTTAGTGCTTGATATGCTCGATCTGGTTCAGTTATCTATGCTAAGTGCTTAAATGTTCTAGATTAGTGCGAATGTTGCGAAGCTCTATTTTATCAGCGAAGTGGATATTGATTGCGTATTAAGGAAATAATGGTGATGAGTGATTTATTAAGTAATATAATCACAGATCTATGTCCCAGCTAAGGTTGCAGACACCTGAGTCTTGCAACCACCCCTACCTCTACCTCAGGTGAGACTTCATCTGCTTTGCAGGGGTTGTTGAAAGGGTCGATAGTTAGGGTTTTGTTGGTGCACTATTGTAGCATTGAACCCTAGGTATGTGCCTATGCCAACACTACCAAATGATAGTACCTGAATGAAATGGAGGTGATGGTACCACAGAGTCGAGTGGGGGGAACCTGAGAATAACTGTCAGGGGGTATGATTGGGAAATGAAAATGTGACCAGAGGGTTGAATTGTATGCCAGTTTGGAATATATACCTGGAGGAGCCAAGGGATTCCATGACTGATGGTGTGAAGGGGGACATGGGTGAGGACCTACACATTCAAACCAAATACTTGAGGTGAAACATATCTTGAAAATAAAAATATATATAACACATGTGTGATAATGAAATGTGGACAGGGCATGCATACAAATGCCCAAGGTGCCAAAAAGGGGTCCTCGAGGATCTCGACTGAAATGAGAATATGAGAGTACTATTGTGAATGTGAGGGGATCTGGATCCCATAGGTGTGAACGGTGAGAAACATAGCTCAAATTCTCCCGAATGGACATGACGAAGTTGGGGAAAAGGGTGTACATAAGGGCATGGGGCTTGCATAACCACCTCATTTGTACTTGTTGTTGTGGAGGTCTGGGAGCTATCTACATGGATGTTTATGAGCTGTGGGAGAGTAGGCAAGGTCAGATTCTAGTGGCAAGAGACCCAGGTAAGCTGTCAAAACCTCCTACATAGGGTAGGCATGGTTTTGGGAGGGTAGGGGGTCATACAGAGGGTCGTATGGACATTTATTTGGGTATGGTGGTGGGTCCACGCAGGTGATCCTGTGATCCACATGCACATCTGTGCAGGTTTAAATGATATAGCCACTCATAGTGCACGATTGTATCAATGACACCCACACATATTTGTGTGGTGCTCATACTTTCAGTCATGCAAAGGAGGGTTGGGCATGTGCACGGTTGTTTGAGTAACAATCATGAAAATGTGTGTGACTGTAAAAATAACAGTCACGCACATGCGCGACTGTCGAACAGACAGTCGTGCCCATAATCATGCAAGAACTATGTGACTGTTTGGTGAACATTCATGGAGTAGTGGGTGACTATAAGTGGAATAATCATGCAGGAGTGCACGACTGTAAGAGAAACAATCGTGCATATGTGCAAAAATTTTATGAGAACAATCACTCAAATGTGTGTGATTGTTATGGGAACAGTTGCTCATGGGAAAAAATGGGTTTATATGGCTTTGATTGGAGTTTTTTTATGATGATGAGATAACATAGATTATGTCTTTGTGGATGCAAGTGACCAGTCATAGAGGGAGTATGTTGGTGCAATGGAGGGAGAGGAACTGAGAGTCTCTTAGGAGAGAGGTGGGAGTTGATGCACGGATCTGACAACATTTGGCCTGGGTCAGTTTACTTTGTTTTTTTATTGTGCACTGGTATGTACCCAAGAGTCATTTCTAGACTTCATAGTGTTGATGTGGTAGAACAATCGATAGTTTTTTTCGATGCGAGGGCGATATCTATAGATTACCATAGATATTGACATCTATTTCATTATTGGGCTCCCGTTCCAAGGGAAAACTTTGGTAGAGCAGTCGCGGTTGCCGACTAAAGTGACCGTGGGGGAGATGGTTGGACAATACTGCTCAGGGAGATAAATTATGAGTGGTGGCTCTATCAACATAATCTTGATCGAATCGCTTAAGGTAAAGGTGGTTTTTGCGATGGTGGTCTGGATCTACGGGTCACTAGGTATGTAACACATTTATGGTGCGCATATGGTGATTGCAGAGTAGGCCATGAATGGTCGGATGTTTGTTTGGGCTTGGTTGATGCGCGCCTATATGGTGGCATAGCTGGACTGGTGTGTAGCAACCAAAGGTGGTTATTTTTACTTTGGCTCATTTTTTTGTGCCTTTATTTTCGAGAGGGTGTTATTGCTATGCCCTCGGGCTATTTTGGATTTGCTGGGGACGTAGGATTCGAGACTGATGGGATGGGAGGAGTTGCTTCCCTGAAATGGGGGAGGATCCATGGGGCACTAATTTACCCCTACGTTGATCCAAGTCGATATCAGTGGCCACCCACCTTTTCCAGCTAGCTCAAAACAACTTTTTGGCAATTTTGGTAATTTATTATTTTTAGCAGTTTTTCGGGTCCGGAACTTCTGGAGCCATTTTGAGGCCCTAAACGACATTTTTTTGGGTATCTACCAGTCAAAAAATTTCATAATTAAATTTTTGTCAACAATTGTAGTCCTTGTATAGATCTTTCCAATGGGCTATCGTGCGCATAAAACGAAGATCGTATGCAAAAGTTACGACCCCGAAAAGTTGATGTATTGACTTACCCAAACGTGGCCCACATGACTTTTGGTGCTTCGTCTCCTAGGGTTAGGTTTTTGGATGTCTAGGGTTTATGACACTCCTGTTTATTGTAAAAAGGCCTTTAGAGCCTCATTGTAATCATCATCTTACGAATGAGCACAGCCGTCACATCTCTTCTCAGAGATAAGCCACCACCATTCCAGCAAGCCTGTTTTCCACTGCATTTTATAGTTTCATCTTATTTCCTTGTTGAATAGAAAACCAGTTTTACTGTATCTCAATTATTCTGTGTTAGGAATCTGTTAATAATCTGTAGTCATTTCATTCTGCTCATAAAATCCAGATCAATGGTATCAAATCAGTCTGCTCCTTTTCATCTTAATGCATGTCCCCAACAAGGTCAGACTACAAAGAATTGGGTCTCGAGCTTTTTTCTCTTGAGCACCAAATCTCTCACACACCCAAGTGACCTCTCATGGCAGGAGAAAATAAAGATGACAGGATAGGAGATCCTTTCAAAAAAATTCTTGAGTAATCCCTCACACAAAAAAGGAATGATATGATGGATAGTTTCATGCAAACCTTCGACCGATACCAATAGGGGACGCATCTACTTCGAGCGGAGGTGTTTCCCCCTTCAAGGTACAAATAAACTTTGATATTCCTGTATTTGAAGGTCGGATAGATGCATATAGTGTATACAAGTGGTTGAATCTACTAGAAGGGTATTTTTCTGTCCATAACTTTTCAAATAGAGAAAATATTACTTTTGTTCTCCTCAAAGTCGTTCCCCATGTAAAAGATTGGTGGGCTATGAGAAAAAGGAAACAGAGGAACCCTCATTATTTATAGTCATGACCACCTACGAATCCTTCAGGGATGCTATTAAGGAAAAATACTACCCTGTTGGAAGTTATGATGACTTGTATACCAAATGGACCACATTGCGGTAAGAAAGAGACCAAGCAGTGCCAGAGTTCACAAATATCTTCCATACCTTGCACACCAAGCTGGGTATCAAAGATTCAAAGTGACATCTAGTGCTAAAGTATCGTGGTGCTCTGCATAGATACATCCAGACCGGAATGGAACTTTTGGACATCTTTTCCTTAGGCGCGGCCTACTGATATGTCATCAAAATCGAGTAGAAGCTCAAACAAAAGACGTGGAAATTTGGGCCTAGGAACCCCGCACAGCAAAAGCCAGGAAATGGTGGCCCCAATCAATAGAAAAAAGGATGGAGAAAATATGGATAGTATCAGGACAACCAG
Source organism: Picea mariana (assembly GCA_032191745.1). NCBI lineage: Eukaryota > Viridiplantae > Streptophyta > Pinopsida > Pinales > Pinaceae > Picea > Picea mariana. Next base: position 4,898 of record JASDQU010027780.1, on the reverse strand, counting down.
TCCAAGATGCAAGCAAAGAAGGACACTGGAAAGACAAAGAAAGATATCGAGAAGTGGTGTGACTTCCATAAGATCCCTTGGCATAACACTGCTGACTGCCACTCAAAGCAGTCATTAGTGGCTGAAGTGAAAGCCTCTGAATCAGATGTAGGTTCTGAATCTGAGTCAGAACCAGAAAGGGGAAGACAAATCATTGATGCGGAACCCAGTGCCACCGTTTCTACCACCAAGCTCTAGCTTGATGAACCAGATGAGCCAGAAGAAGGAGAGCGCCTCTTCCATTCACAGATGTGGGTAAAAGGCACCTCACTTCTCTTCATCGTTGATAGCAGTAGCCAAAAGAACATTATCTTAGCAGAGGTTGTCAAGAGGCTGGCCCTACCGACAATGTCGTACCAACAACCCTACACCATTAAATGGCTCTACCAAGGAAGCGATCTCTGCGTCAGCCAAGAGTGTCGACTATCGTATGACATCAAGCCCTTCAAATACAAGGTATTGTGTGATGTTTCTCCTCTCAAATTTTGTGATCTTCTTTTGGTCCAACCTTATTTATGGAAATGTCATGTTGTATATGAGTCTAGGCCTTGTAGTATTATTATTACTTT
>JASDQU010027777.1:0-21971 GCA_032191745.1 Picea mariana | reverse complement strand
CTTGAGCCTTCTGTAATGCTACTGCCTCTTGCTCAGTGAACTCCTGTATGAGTGCGTCATTGAATAGTCCTTCTAGGCATTCTTCTACTACACTCACAACCTATTAAAGTTCTACTCCTTGGTTTTCAACTTCAGTGAATAGTTGACATGCCTTCTCTTGCACTGGTTGAAGTCGTTGAGAGACTTCCATCACTTTACTCTAAATCATGTGGATCTATTGCTGGGTCATGTGTTGCTTTGGAAACCTCTTAATTATTTTGACTGGTGACAAGGCCTTCAGCTCTGCTTGTAACATATATGCATGTTTCTTTGCTTCTTGGAGTTGTGAATCCAATGCCTGCAACTCTAGATTCTCTGTGAGTGTCTCATATGTCTGAGTGCTCCTGGAATTCAGCTACTTGCATTCCAATTCAAGGGATTTCAATCTTCCAAATGCGTTGTGGGCAGTTGCCTCTCTTAGGTCTATTATATCTTGAGGGGTCTCAGGCACAGTATGAAGTTCCAGATCTGCGATGCGCTGCTGAAGTTGTTGGATCACTCCTTCCAGTTGTGCCACCTGCTGTGGAACCCATTCTTCTGTCTGGACTTCGATGATTGTCACAGAGTGAAGTGCTCTGTTGACCAGTTCCTTTATCTCGAGTTACTCTGTGAGAAACTGCTCCTTGCTCTGTTGTAGCTCTGCTTTATATTCCTCCCACTTTTCTTTTAGAGTGAGATTTTCCTTTTCTGCAGTACTTATGTGGTCCTCAAGGTCTTCTTATACTTGCGCTAAAGCCTGGGTGGCTTGTGATGTCTCTTCTTTAGCTTGTCGAAGGACAACTTCGATTGTATTATCAATCTAATGTAGTTGGGTTGGATCATCACCTAAGTCTGGTGTTCCTAATGGTAGTGGCGTAGTAGAAACTGTGCATCTAGACTGTATTTCCTATTGTACTCCTTGAAGCTCATCCCTAATGCAACTGACCACTTCCTCCTGCTTGGCTTCCTTCTTTTCTGCTATCTCTAGTGAATTATCGTTCAGGGCAGCGATTATGAAGTCAAAGTCATCTCGAGTGAGAACAGTCTCAAACTTGGTTCTGGTTTCCTTAGCTTTCTTCTTAGACAAAGGCTTTGGTGGGGTAACCTTCCTTTCCTTGGAGGGATCCTCCTCCTCTCTAGGCGGTGTAACTTTGCCTTTATTTTTATCAACCTATGTTACCTGGTTCTTCACCATCACCTCCCTACATAGGTGATATCGAAGAGGTCTTCGCAGAATTACTGTTGACATCTTGAACTTCTTCATCTTTCTTGGTATTTCTTGGTCCAAGGGTATTATGCACAAGTTTTGGACTGTCTATATCAAAAATCTCCATGGGGTCTGCTAAGATGAGGAGGTCTGCCGACCACTCCTTGGTTATTTATTCCAAGTCTTCTTCTGTTAACTTATAGCAGGACTGTAACTGCTACTTGTGCTTGTCAGCAAACGCTGTGATGCATATAAAGTGCTTGTCTGCATTGAAATTCATTAGGGGATGAAACCTGTAGAGGGTGTTCGGACTGATGCGCGATGTAGACTAGATTGCGATCTTCAATTTATTATAGTAGGTGTGGAAGACAACATTGGATTTCCACTGCTTGTTCATATCACTCGAGTACCACAAGGTACTAAATTTCACAGCTAAAGGCTCAAAGGGATCAATGTCCTGGAAGGTCGCACCTTCTGGCATCTCCCATGCAATAAAAGCTATCAATATGAGAAGCCAAATGAAGTGGAACTCATATCCTTGGTCCTGTGCTCCTCTACAATCAAGCTCTAGCTGGTTCACGAGGTACTGTGCCCAATTCATCTGTAGTCCTTCTGCGCACTTCCCGATGAGGTCAACAATGAACACAGTTACTTATGTGGGTGGGTTCTTGCGAACTAGCTTGCCTGCGATCAACTGACATGTGAGGTGCACTGCGTCATTTTGGATAGAGGCTACCTTGTAACCTCACGTTCCCTTCTCTACATCTCCATAAGTTTATTTGATTCGTTGGGCTAATGCTCGGTATGAGGTCTTTCCAGGGTAAAAATCCTGTGGGTCAGGACCCTGCATGCTTAGCCCTATGATCTGATTGATCAAGGTTGGATCCACAGTGATGCGACAGTTCAACCATAAGTAACCTCCATGGTAGCGGGACAACAACAATTTCACGCATGCATTTACTTCCTAGTGTCGGCCGAAGTGTGGGATCTTCATCACATTAAGCAGTGTGGACTGTGTGAGGTTCTGGGTCCATGACTGTGGGATAATCTTCAAATTCTTTCCTTTGGTTCTGGTCAAGTACTTATGCAGGGAAAGGATGTTGTAATATTTTCGGTCTCCAAGGTTGAAGTCACTAAATTTCAGTGTTGTGAGCTTATCCTAGTCGGTGCAAACTACGTGCACCCCTTTAGGAAGGTATGCAGTGATCACGACATATTCAAACTCTCGGGGTACACTGTCACGGTTGATGGTGCCACTCAGAGGGGGTAGATAGGCTAGTAGAATTCTTGGAATCAGCTTGGCATTGGCGAGGTCATCTTTGTGCCTAGTACGTTTCTCATTGGATAGCCAGAACGGACCGATGTGAGCATTGGATGGAGAGGTTTCCAGTACTCTCATGGATGATGCCTATAATCCTAGCTCTCAGTTCTTAGCTCAAGGAGAACTTCTATTACAAATTATTCGGTAGAGGTAAGCTCGATGGACATACATGCTCAGGATAAAATAATCGGGTTCATGACGGTCTTATACACTGCACTAGAGTGAACAACAAGAGAGTAATGAGCACTGCATGCAATTGCTAGTCTACAGGCTTCAAATTCTCAGTTGGAAAAAGTGTTCCTCGTTCATGGTGTGACGAGATAAATAGGCAATCTTGGTAACAGTTTACTTGTAATGGTTATGAGCCTCATTAACTCTTCTTCTATCATTTATGGTGTGGTCCAACGGTCTGGTGGTGAACCATAAATGGTTTTCCATCCATTCAGAGCAGCAATCGAATGGATATATCGACTTCCAACGACTATATTGCTTCGCCATAGCGAAGTGGCATATGTTGTTGTTATGATATCCCGACGAAGCTCCAATTCTGCAAAGTTTCTTTCTATGAGGTACCCTCTAGAACCTGCTATAACTTCTCAATCTTGACCTTCTTCTAACATAACTTCCTAGCCTTTTTCCCCGTGAGCTTCGTCTCGGTGGTTCTTTTCCCATTCTGATTCTTATTTCCCTTGGGCATAGTCACTTCACGTTGCTGAGATCCTTTCTTAGGATTCAGGTGTATCACTTCTTCTTTATCTAGGGTAGAAATTTCAGCCTTCTATATGTCTTTCAATGTTCCTATAGCTTTGATATCTGTGCTCCTAGTGTCAATTAGCTTCGATCTGTTCTCCTATTCTTCCATCAACTGTGCAATCTTTCGGGTCATGAAATCTTTTAAATCTTGTCTCTTCTGTTCTAAGACTTCTTCTTCTTCCTTCTTTCTATCTTGATCTCTATCAATCCAAGATTTTCCTAGTAACATCATAAACGGGGCACTGTCTTCAATGAATTTAATAATCTCAAAGTCTTCCTTTGTCGAAGTTCCATTGAATGTCACAGGTATCTGAGTGAGCTTTCCACATAACATCATCAATTTTCCTCTAAATAGTCCTATTCCTCCTAATGAAGGGATCATAGTAGGATTCCCTATATCTTCCCAAGTTCTTTTTGGCATAATGTTCACTTGTGTCTCTTCATCAAGGACAGATTCAATGTCAAAGTCTCCTATTCCTGCTTCAATGCACTCTTTTTCTTTGAAAATCTCTGATAGCCTAACATATCAGTGGTCATTCAGGTTCTATTCATTTGTATCAATACCTTCTCTGATTATTGTTGGGGTTCTACCTCTTCTGGATCTGCCTTAGGGTTTTCTTGATTCAGATTCATTTCTTCCAGCCTAGTGATCATTCTAGGGCAATCCAATACCTCATGGTCCATAGCTTTGCAACAAAGACAACTAGATCCTCTGCCAGGGAATTCCTTAGCAAGATGTCCAGGTCTTATGTATCTATAATAGAGGGTCACTACTCTCTTTCTTTTAAACGATCCCCAACTTCTTCTATACTGCACACTATGATCATGGTAGCTAATCTGCAAAAAATTCTTTCTAGGATCCTGCATCCATTTGCTAGTCCAAATATTTTTTCTATGCATAGGTATAACATATCTATCACTATTCTTATTAGATATACTCATATCAAACCTTCTTTCATCTATCAGTGCCCCAGTTTTCAAACTAGGATAAACTCTATTAAACATACCTAGATCCATACCTTAGAAACAAAACTTTTCACTTATCTTACTTCTATAGAGCACAAAGCCTCATGATCTAAAACTTTTAACTAGTCTTACCTTCATCAAAGCACAGAGCTTACATATATTACCTATTTTAGTTAAGAATTCCCACTTTTACCTTTCTTGGAGCACAAAGCATTCATATCTTGTTCCTTTTCTTCAGATCCAACCTCTTTTCTTTTAGATCTGGTCTCTTTCTTTCAGATCAGCTAGAATGCTTCGCACTAGGGCATAGATCGTTGCATAAGACTTCCAGATTAACCCTTTTTGCACCAAGCTTCTTCTTCTCAGTTCCCAGCAATCACAATTTCACGTCCCAGTAGAAAAACCATTTGTTGGCACTAGGGCAGACCCAGGTTTCAGCGCTACAACAACGCACCAACAAAAACCTAACTACCAACCCTTTCGGCAACACATGCGAAGCATATGAAGTCTCACTCGAGGTAGAGGTAGGGGTGGTTGCAGGACTCAAGTGTATGCAACCTTAGCTGGGACACGGATCTGTGTTTCCTTACTAGTATAGCACTCATCACTACTGGATCTTTAATATGCAATCAATAACCACTTTGCAGATACAACAGAGCTTCGCAACATTCACAATGAACTAGATTGTTTGATCACTTATCATCCACAAAGCATTCAGATCTAACAGGTCAAGTACTTATCATATACATGTGAATTAGACCTAACATTATACACATCATAAGCACTAAGAATAAACATATATAACATATCTATCTACTCATCTCAAAGCACTTAACAAATAATCACATCAATGCATCAGAACAAGGCACAAAGTGGACAACATAGGATTTACATGGTTCACCCCCACCCCGGGGCTATGTCCACCAACTATTCTTCTTTATTATCATCAACCAATCAGTTACAAGCACAGATCCATAGAAACCCTTACTTTGCACATGACAGAAGATCTGTGCAGCTCGCTAGATCCTTCTTCCTTGCCTTTCAGCACAAAGCCTTCTCTACCTTCACATAGGGACTTGCACTAAGCTATGCAAGTTTATACATAATGCACAAAACTCTTGATCACATAGATTCCCTCTTGGCACTTAGTATATATCACATAGATACAATATTATTCTCTATTACTCTACTATTTGTATATACAAAATGGGCCTAAGAGTGGGTAAACCGAGGGGTTGACATCCATTTCCCATTACATATTCCCAAAACCCAAAAAGGGGCCCAAAGTGGGCCGAGATTCTGTAATCTCCTCTTCGTCTGGCACTCCATATTTGACAGGCTGTCGAAGTCCCAAAAATGGTCAAATATGACCAAGTGCTCCCAAAACTTGGTCAAGGGCCAACACCGACAAGTGTAGAAAAACCATCCACCAGAATAGATTATTGGGAATAAATATGTGGGAGTTGAAACCTGAAGAAGATGAACATTGGATCAAGGCTATGGATGAAGAATTGGATAAGATATAGAATAATGACACATGGGGATTGGTTCCAATACCGAAGAACAATAACATGATTGGCACAAAGTGGTTTTTCCGAAACAAATTAAATGAGGATGGATAGGTAACTAGAAACAAATCAAGGTTAGTATGGAAAGGATACACTCAGATTGAATATATAGATTTTGAAGAAACATTTTCACTATTTGCAAGGATGGAAGCAACCAAATTGATCTTATCCTGTGCATGTTAAAAAATAATCAAGGTGTATTAGTGATCTAGAATTGGATCCAGGAGCTTTATAGGGCTCAGAAAGGCCTAAAAATAAATGTTCTTATAATGGCTTCAAAATGGATGTGAGTGTAGGCCTCATCGATACAAACCCAATGCAACTCGAATGGGCTCAAACAGATGTCGTATGCTCCAGATATGGCTATCTGTTTGTTTTTCCAAACATGCAAAAAAAATGATGACTGTACAGTCTATATAGTGCCATGTGGCAACTGACTGTATAGGATGTATGGTCGTACATTTGGCATGGAAGGGTACATGGCACTGACATGGATAGAGGCTGACTAGGCAGTTGATGTGACAGGTGGACCTATAGTGGTGACACATGTCACCACTGCAGGGAGTGATAGGTGTCACCACTGACACATGTCACCACTACAAGGGTGGAACATGGCACATCTGTATTGATGATGTGGAAGGTACAACTTACGTGGTAGGTACAGTAGCAGATGAATGGGCTAACACTTGATAGACAAGTGGGCTAATGGTTCTATGACATGTGGCATCGGCTTGAGCGAGTGGTGAGGTGCCATGTGGCCTAGACATGGGTTCCCATGTGGCACCCATTCATTAGTTGTTTCGTGGTGTAAAATTGTTTGGATTTTTTGAGGTTTGAACCATGGAACTTTGTTGGGCTCCAAGCTTTTGTGTAGGCTAGGATACCAACCTGCCTACCAGATGTGTCTTAACATTATATGGCATGATAAATATTTGAAGTGGCATGTGTGTGTTATTGGTGGAGGTTAGGGCAGGGGCTAGGCCCCAACTCCTGATGCAGAACCATGTGACTACGCCATATAACCACAACATATACCCTTTGACGCGAACAGTTGTAACAAATGCTGTAGCCCCAGTCACATTAGAAGCACATACGACCACTTCTGTTGACCTTAACACTTGGCATGGGAAATATAGGGTTAGCCCCGGTTGGTCGGGCTATCCCACCGACCAAGGGCTAAACCATTAGGAGCTTAAACCATAAATGCACGTGGAGGTTTGACACATGGCCATATGGCCTTTCAGATAAAACCAGAAGTCAAACAATTTAGGAGCTAGTGCGCACAACAATTAGCGCCTGGTCACATGGATGCGCCCAATACGACCAAGCGCCAACGAATTTGGGGGTTGTGCCCTGAATAATTGCAGAAGTGGGTTTAATACTTTATTACAGTGATTTTTATTGATTTTTGCAGCAGTTTTGGAGATTTTTGTCCAATATTGGGGGAAATTGGGCCCTTTTTGAGGCCATATCTTGGGGGGAATTTGGGAGATGGTTACTAACTTTATATCTATATAAACTTGGGATTCTTGAATCCATGAGGGGACATTCAGAGCAGGTTTATGTTGAATATTTTCCAAGCCAAATCCATTTTTATGCAGGGAAGCTATTTCTGGGAGCTCCGGTCATCCGATTTCATTGTTGTCAGTTTTGTTGGATTCCATAGATCTGGTAGAACAATACTAGATCAGTTGTGGTGTACTTTTAAAGCTTTGAACAAAAATAATAAAACCTCATCCACTAAGACAAAGGCCTGGAGACGTGGGCGAGATTGTCGAACTCCGTTATCACATTGGTGTTTATGGTTTGTTGATCCTCATGCTTTATTTATGATATGTATATGCTTATATGGTTGTTATGTTTCTTCTATAATTCTTCCTCTTTCATTCATCTTCCTAAATGGTTAATTAACACATGCATAATAACTCAACCATTGTCGTTTAAAAGATATTTTCAGATCAAGTTGGTATCAGAGCTACTCGACGTTTGGATTTGAGTTTTCATGTTAAATAGGGAAAAGATACATGTGGTGAAGGCAAGCTTGTTGAAGAGAATCCATTGATTGGATAGAGAAAGATAACTTCTCAAACCGAGAAGATGGCATCGGAAGAGGGACTTTCTCTGGATGGGAAAGAGTTTCAAAAATATTTCTTTACCATGTCGGAGATGATGAAGATTTTGTATGAGGATTACTTGGAATGGAAGAGACCAAATCTAGGTAAATCTTCAAATGGAAAAAGTGAAGAAGGAGAGGATCCTCCTCAAATTCCTTCTTCACATCCATCTTCACCTCCTTCTTATTCAAGTTCAAGTTCTAAATCCACTGCAAAGAAACATGTCCATAAACATAAGAATGAAATGCCTTTATTAAAAATTGATGTTAAATTTGAATTACCCATGTATGATGGTGAATTTAATGCAGAGAGACTTGACAATTGGGTGAGACATATGGAGGTTTATTGAAGTGTGCAACAGATCAAGGATGGGGCCACTCAAATCAAATTGGCATCACTTTGTCTTGTAGGCACAACACTCATCTAGTGGCAAACCAAGTTTTAAAATGGCACACAACAAGTGGGTAATGTATTTCCATCATTGAAAAGTTTCATTTTTGCACTTAGAAAGAAATTTTATCCTTTGGGTTATACAGATAAAGCTTTAATTGAATGGCAAGCTCTTAAACTAAGAAAAGGAAAAATAGTGCAAGAATACACCGATGGTTTTTGTAAAATGGCATTGATGTTAGATATTCCTTTACATACCCAAGAAACTCTTATGAAGTATATAGGAGGTTTACCTACACATATTCGAAATATTGTATTCATGTTTGGACCTACTAATCTTGATGAGGTTTATGTTCAAGCAACATACATTGAAGTAGGGAAAACAGGGGTTGGTGTATCAGGGGAATCATCTTCAAGGAAAGAGGACAAAAGGAAGTGGAATGGAAAAAAGGAAAATCCAGTGGCAAGAAAGGAAGAGAAGACCTCTTGCAAGCATTGCAAGAAAGAGGGGCATGATGAGGACCATTTTTGGAAATTGCATCCCGAGAAGAAACCGAAGTGGTTCAAAGAAAAGAAAGGGAGGAAAATAGTTGCAGCAACAACACGACCAATAGACTTGGGATTGGATTCAGGTGATGAATATAAAGTCTCATTGGTTGGTATGACAGGTAAAATTGGTGATAGATTGGATGATAGAAGTAAATTGTTTCACATAAGGGTCGTCATGAAGCACACTAAGGTTGACACATTGATAGATAGTGAATCTCAATCTAACTTAATTTCAGAGGAATTGGTTAAACAAGTGGGATTAAAAACACAGATGCATCATAATCCTTACACACTTGAATGGATAAGAAACAATCATCAATTGCATATAACAAAGCAGTGCACGTAAAATTTGCAATTTCATCTAAGTTTTTGGATGAGGTAACATGTGATGTGGTACCACTAAGTGAATGTGGAATGGTCCTAGGAAGCCCTTACTTGTACGATCGTAAGTAAATCTTCTACAGAGAAAAGAATCAATATCACTTAACCAAGGCATGTCAAGAATATGTGGTTCATGCTCATCATATAAAGGCAAATAAATCTCTTCAAACTATGGAACAATTAATAAAGGCAACTCATGCAAGCAACACACCTATAATTGTTTCAAGACAAGTAATTTATCTTAAGAAAGAACAAGAGATGATTGTAGAATGGAAAATCAATCACACTTTGCTTCAAGATAAGCTAATGTTGTGAAAATATTGCAAACATATCAGCTCMTTTGCAGTCATATTTTTGATGAGATCATTAGTAATGTTGTCTACATGGATGATAGTGGCTTCATTAATATGTGATAGGGTACAAATGGATAACAGTATGTTGTTAGTTTTCATGATTATTTTACAGTTGATCTTGATGACAAAGAAAAAGAACAATCYGGGTGGCCTATCCCAAGCTTGATGACTAGTCAATAACCTTTTGGGGACCAAAAGGTCTTTTAGTGGGGAGGTGTGATCCAGAACTGGATCTAGGAGCTTGATGGGGCTCAAAAAGGCCTAAAACTAAAAGTTCTTAGAATAGATTCAAAATAAATGTTTGCATAGGCCTCTTCAATACGAACCCAATGCAACTTGAACGAGCTCAAACAGACATCGTATGCTCCTGATATTGTGTTCTGTTCATTTTCCCAAACATGAAAAAAGTCAACAGGAAAAAAATCAATGTTGACGTCATCATGACATCATGCTGACATAGCATTGAGACACATGGAATCACATCAGTAGGATAACTAGGAAGATGACAATGACCCAATCATATTTTGACAAGTGGCACATTCTCAAGAAAATTAAACAGTGCCACGTGGTCTAGGCGTGGGCTGCCACGTGGCACCCTATCATTTGATGGTTGGTCAAAAATTTTGGAGCTCATGAGATTCAACCCCATGACCACCTGGTAAGAGAAATTCCTCGGGGAAGTTTGAATAACCAACATGCCTTGAAATTCCTCGTCGATACAAACCCAACGCAACTTGAATGGGCTCAAACGAGCCTCGTATGCTCCAGATAGGGTTGGGGCTAGGCCCCAGCCCTCGGTGCGGAACCATGTGACTACACCATACAACCACAACATATACCCTTTGGCGCACACGGTTGTAATGAATGCTCTAGCCCCGGTCACATTGGAAGTGCATATGACCATTCCTGTTGAACTTAACACTTGGCACGGGAAATATGGGGTTAGCCCCGGTCAGTCGAGCTAGCCCGTCGACCAGGGGCTAAACCATCGGGAGCTTAAACCATAAATGCACGTGGAGGTTTGACACACAGTAATTAGCGCCTGGCCACATGGGTGCGCCCAATATGACCAGGAGCTAATGAATTTGGGGGCTACACCTTGAATAATTGCAGAAGTGGGTTTAATACTTTATTATAGTGATTTTCAATGATTTTTGCAGTAATTTTGGATATTTTTGGCCAATATTGGGGGATATTGAGTCCTTTTTAAGGCCAGATCTTGGGGGGAAGTTGGGATATGGTTACCAACTTCAGATATATATAAACTAGGGCTTCTTGAATCCATGAGGGGACATTCAAAGTAGGTTTATGCTAAAGATTTTCCAAGCCAAAGCCATTTTTATGCAGGGAAGCTATTGAGGACAGCACCTTTGCGGGCCATTTTTGGGAGCTCCAGGCATCCGATTTCAGTGTCGTCAATTTTTTTGGATTCCAGAGATCTGGTAGAACAAGACCAGAATAGTTTGTAATCCTTTTGGCACTATTGTGATGTACTTTTAAAGCTTTGAATAGAAATAATAAAACCTCACCCACTGAGACAAAGGCCCGGAGACGTAGGTGAGATTGCCGAACTCTGTTATCACATTGGTGTTTATGGTTTGTTGATCCTCATGATTTATTTATGATCTGTATATTCTTATATGGCTATTATGTTTCTTCTATAATTCTTTCTCTTTCATTCATCTTCCTAAATGGTTAATTAACACATGCATAATGACTCAACCATTGTCATTTAAAAGATCTTTTCGGGGCAATTAGATGGATGTAAAATCAACCTTTCTAAATGGGGAATTAGAAGAATAAGTCTACATGGAACATCCTGAAGGGTTTCTACTATCAAAAAATAAATATTATGTTTGCAAGTTGAAGAAATCATTGTATGGACTCAAACATGATCCCAAAGCATGGTATTCAAGATTGGAAAGGTATCTGCAACAACAAGCATTCAAGAAGGGAAATGAAGACAACAATATCTACATAAAAGTGGATTGAGACAGTATATTGATAATTGAAGTTTATGTAGATGACATTATCTTCAGAAGTGATGATGACAGGATGAGTCACAAGTTTTCAAAAGATATGAAAAATGAGTTTGAAATGTATTTGATCGGTGATTTGACTTTATTTTTTGGATAACATATATGTCAGTATGATAAGGGTATTTTCATCTCCCAAATTAAGTACATCCGAGAAATGCTAAAGAAGTTCAGAATGAAATATTGCAAACCCATGAGTACTCCTATGCAGACCAGTTGTAAGTTGAGAAAGGATGATGAATCGAAGGATATAGATTAGAGACTCTACAAATAAATGATTGGAAACTTACTCTATGTGACAACGTCAAGATTGGATGTGATGCAAGCAGTTGGAAAAGTTACAAGATTTCAAGCAACACTGAAAGAAACCCATGTTATGGAATTAAAGAGAATATTCATATGTCTGAAGGGAATAAAATATTTTGGATTATGGTATCTAAAAGGAAAGGACTATATTTGGTCGTCTACACAAATGCATATTGGATAGCTAGAATTGAAGATAGAAGAAGTACAAATGGATAATATTTCTACTTAGGTGATTTCTTGGTATCATGGCTAAGAAAGAAACATTCATCAGTATATTTGTCCACAACAGAAGTAGAATATATAGCAATGGCACCATGTTGCACTCAAGTTCTCTGGATGAAGTAGGCCTTGCAGGATATATAGGTGGAATATGATGAGCCTATTCCGATATTGTATGATAACACCAGTGCTATCAGTATCTATAAGAATCCAGTAATGCATTCCAAGATGAAGCACATTCCAATCAAGTTTCACGTTCTAGGGGAACAAGTTACATACAAGAACATCAAGTTATAGTACATTGGAACAAAAGAGTAGATTGCAAATATCTTCACCAAACCTCTTTCGAGGGAGAGATTTGAGTATCTTTGAAAAAAACTTGGAATAGTTTCTACCCCACAACAATCCATGTGACATTAGGCATAGTAATATAGGGGGAGAGAAGCAAAATACATGAAGAATCTAAATAAAGAATCTTTTGAATGCTTTTCATATACATCAGAGATTTACACGAGGAAGCACCATGAAGAGAAAGCAGAGGCTTGTTGACAGGGGGAGCAACCCCAAGGAGAATTACCCTTTCCCATTGATGTCAAAGGGGAAGAGAGAAAACAAAGGCATGGAAATGGAGAGAAATAATAGATGCATGAAGATAGGGGGAGCGATGGTCACATGGGGAGCATGAAAAGGATCATGAATGTTCCCATGCCATCAGTGTTGTCATCAATTCCAAAGGGGTAGATTGTTGGACAGTGGGTTGTCATTGATTTAAACAGATGTGATGGGTGTATTTGGAGAAGTCTCCAAAGTGGTCCCCTTATGGATTATCTCTAAGCATGGCCCTCACAAGAAGATACTTTGAAGAAGTCTACAAGATACCTAGAGGTGTGGTCTTGAAGCCCAAAGTTGTTTGAGGAATAAGGACATGAAGGATAGTGTAAATGCATGTAACATATTCATATATGGATAGTCCTTATCATGTCATTTCCGGTGATAGGTGGTATTCCATGTGGTTCCTCACGGTTGAGAAGTTATGATTTCATGAAGTTGGAAGCTCCAAAGACGGGTTACAAAGCTCCTAGTTGGTTACAAGACAATTAATGAAAGGTTTAAGTGGTTGTAACAAGAAACCCATAAATTAAAGAAAGAAGTTACTCAGAAAAAGTATAAATACCCCACAAGGAGTCCTTCATAAGTATAATTCACACACATCTCTATTGATTATCTATCTTGTGAAGAAATTGTGATCTATTGTAGAATATGAGGTTGATTCTAAGGTAGAAAGTCTGAGGATGTGAAGGAARGTCAAAGGTGAAAGTCTCAGAGTTGCAGAAATTGTGAGTAACCCTAATTTCTGAGGTATCCACAGGTTGGAGGTCAGAAGGGCGTGAATGTACACAGGATGCAGTAAAGAAAAGMACATATATTCATGGGTAGTAGTGAAGGAAGTGGTGGATTTGTGAAAATCTTGTGAGAGGGTGTGAAGAGATACGTGTACCATATTGTCAATGCCTAGGTTGGTTTACTTATTTGTTATCCAATACAACAGAGTGTCTACAAGATCATATGTATGATCTTTATGTGTGTTTATCATGGATGATATGGCACATGCTTGAGGCATGTTTTGGAGTCCCTTTTGGTTTATGGTTGCATATGGTTGAGGTCCATGTTTTGGTGTCATTGATACATGCTTGAGACATATCCTTGGTATATTGTATATGTTTGTTATGGTTCATTGTTAGACATGCATTTTTTTTATAGTGGCATATATTTGAGGCATATCTTATGGTATATGGTATGATTCATGCTTGAGGTAAATTGTGGTACATGGTTGGATACTTGATGTTGATATGGTGGATATGAGCATATTTGCAGGTTGATGATCAGTTACAGGTTGATGTGATAATGACAGGTTAGAGGTTGATGATTAGTTACAGGTTGATGTGACAATGACCAGTTACATGTTGATGTGATAGTGACAGGTTATAGGTTGATTATTAGTTACAGGGTGAAGTGACAATGATAGGTTGATTATAGGTTCATTATCAGAGGCAGTGATAGTATCAATGGTAGTGACATTTTGAGTCTACACTTATATTTTAGGGCAGCAAGATGGGGAAAGGAAAGGGGGTCGTAGACTCCTTTTGGTTGGACTCCTTCTGGTTGGAGCCAGAGAATTTAGGGAATTATAGATTCCTTTAGGTTGGATCTTGTTAATAGGGGGTGGTAGCCTCCTTCCAATTGTATATGGATAATTGGGAAGTTGGTTCTTCCAATAAATTCATTCTTTTGATATATAAGAAAATCATTTTGTGGTTTTCTCACATTTCGGTTTCCACGTAAGTTATGGTGTATTGTGTTTCTGTGAATGTATATTATGCTATGTTGATTTATACTATCCATGATATATTTATGATATACTTTTGATGATATTAATGATTACATATTGTGGGTTAAAGTGATAATAAATTTCTCATACTGATTCACCCCCCCTCTCAGTTTTCCAACATAAAATAGCTAGAGAAAAGAAAATAAATAAGTTGACTGCCTTTGGAGATTCTATCATCATAGACAGTGTGGTAATATATCCAAATCAAACTAGAACCAACCACTTCAATGGGATAATTAACTAGGCTATAGATATTAGCAATAATTTTGAAGTCTTCCAACTATACCATGTGAAACACAATTTGAAAACAAAAGCATATCGACATGCCAAGGAAGGCACAAGTCTTAGAAAAGGTGAATTATGGATTAATGGAGTGGGAGGGTCTCGAGGGATTCCTTAAAGCTTGTCTTCCCCTTGTTTGTTGGTCCCCCGATTTGGAAGTTTGTGGCCCTCTAGGGATGGGTCATCCCGCTTGCATATACGATCTTTAATTCCATTTTGTCGGACTCGTCACTTGTGTGGATCCTTGGTTTTGTGAATGCTTCGATGACCTCTTTTTTGAAGTTTCATTCTATGTCATTTAGGTTTTATTTTGGTACTCGGGGATCTTCAAAAAATTCATATCATGGTCTCAGTGTGGGATTCAATGGTATTTTATTTGATAGACTCAGCTATATTTCCTAGGTTTCTCTCATCTCTAGGTACCCTTCCTACAATTGCATTCTCCTACAAATTGTGATTCGACCTATTCATCTTGTGCAAGTGGTAAAATATCACTACCTTTATTTTCTCTCATTTTTAATTATTTATGGATAATATTATGTCTACATTTTGATAACCTGTAATGGAGTGGGAAAATTTTGTGGCTTTTTAGACCTGTTCTATCCTAGCAAGGGTTTCTACTTTTTCTATGCCTGGGGAAGGGATCTAGTTTTCTATTTTCTTCAGTGAGGACCTTTGGTTCTATTTCCCATGGATTTATCCTAAAATGACATAGGGAAAGTTCTAAGAAGTAGAAAACATATAGATCAATAAAATAGGTCATCCCTTAATCATCTAACAAGCCGGTTTGGGGACATTGAGCAGGCTCTCACCAATATTTCTATTTCATGAAAACAGGAAAATGAAACGACCCTGCAAACATTAAATAGGTGAATGGAAAACATGGAATCTGATATTCAACATATTAAGGCCCAGTTAAATGTGTATCCAATGACTAATTCAAATCAACAGGGGGATCAAAATTCCAGAGTTGAAGGAGAAACCAGAAGAGAAGGATCTAGTGGTTGTGGTATTGCACCCATGGAGACCGAAGATCCAGCCCCTCCCAAAGCACCTGAAATTTTGGAATCTTTTTCATCAAATTAATGTATTTTTTTTAAATTCATTTGGTGTTTAGGAAATTTTTACAAGGATGTAATTAGCTCAGACGAGATTAGGAAAAATATTAGCAGACACGTTTTTCCACTTACTATAGTTTTAAAATTTTTGGCAGGCTGAAAGACCTCTATTGTAATGCTTATGTTGCTGCTACTTTGGAAAAAACCATTTTAATATAATGAAGTTAACTTTTGGTTTAAAAAATGAGAGCATAGGAGGAGAAAAATTAAATAAATTCTCAAGAGATACAAAGCCTAAATCAGTTGCAGAGACAAGCAAAGAATGGATCAGGCTCAAGGCATGAGGAAGAAGGTAGACATTATGAAAGAAGATATATCTAGAAAATACCATGTCACTCAAGAAATGCTAGTATAAGTCATAGACATCAGTCACCTCCTTACTTAGATAAAAAAAATTATGCATCTCAAGATTCAAGGAGAAATCCATAAGTGTCTTATATTAGACATCAAAGACGAAGAAATGACTTGGACAATGTGCAAGGAGAGATTAGGAATATTAATCCACCATCCTTTGATGGTGAAAGAGAAAGGAAATATCATGTTGAAGCTTAGTTGCTTGGAATCAAGAAGTATTTTCAGTTGCACAACTACTTATCTAACCTAGAAGCCATAATTTCCACATACCATTTGCATGGAAAAGATGTTATGTGGTGGGATTAGTTGAAGCAAGTTGAGCACATTAATGAGAGTAGGATTACTTGGAAGAAGTTCAAGAAATATTTTCAGAAGGAGTATCTTTCATAGAACTACTATTTTTATAGCGTCAATTGCCACCATTGAAGCATTGATGCTCTTATTGGCCTAGTCCCTATCCTACTTACAAACAATTTTTCCCCATACCTCCTTGAGACCTTATAAAAAATACAGTTTTGGAAGTTTTACGTGCCCTTGTAGTTATACAACATGTGTATACGTGGACTACTCAAGGGATAGTCGTGTACATGATAATAAATTCTTAAAAACATATAAATTATACCTAATTAAGTGTTGAGTTATGGGTTTGGTTAGTTTTCTAACTCCTTTTACTCGTACTCAACCGTCTCGAACCAACTAGAGACCGCATTAAAGGATCATTTTTTCCAAGGAGAAAGGTAATGATTGATTTTACACAAAATGAAAACATCTATTTGGCTACACCCACTGAGTGTGTAAGCCCATACATATCCCTGTTGTTGTTTTTTTGACCTAGAAACCCTTATTTCCATCCTCTTTCTGATCACCAATCTATCTGACCAAGAGTCTTCCATATATTCTCTTTGGTTCCATGGTGAATTTAGAGTCAAAACTACCCCTTATAGTAGGATATTGGGTGGAGGAACCCAGAGTCTCTTTTGATAGGGAAGTGTCGCACCAGACATGTATAATTTGTAACTAACTCACTATTGAATACTACATAAAATCATTCCTTCGAAGTGTATTATATTGGTATTGTTTAAATTTTTAATTCTTTCATATATGCTTCATAGAATACTAATTTTTTTTATCACTATGTTATTTTTCATTGTAATAATGGGTAGTTATTAGTATAACTACCTCTCTCCATAGGTTTTCATGTTTAAGGTTATTGCAAGTTGCAAAGAAACTATTGGAAAAGAAGAAGGAGATTTCGACAATCAGGAATGAAAACAATTGTAGGACTCTTGGTGAGTTAATCCTTTTCCTCCTCTCAATAGTTAGTTATTTCTTTGAATTTTGTTATAATATCTTTGTTGATTTTTGTTTATGGAATTTTCTTTATGTATGGTCATTGGTATGTTGCAGTAAGCCGACTATTGTAGGGTATTTTTCCTCGAAAGAAAAATTGGCGACCATAATAGGGACTTTCTCCCTAGTGGGCCTATTTTGGGATTAGTTATTTTGTTTTCTTGGTTTAATTGTTTTTCTTTTGTTTCAAACTGGTATTTGATATTTAGATCAGTGACTTGTCATTCCTTGAGTATTTTGCTGCTCACTTATGCCTTTAGCATGCCTCTTATTTTCTCTTTTTGAATATTTTGGGGTATATACACATTGTGTCAGTTATCATAGTCATGTACATATATGCACTAGCCAATTTAGAAAGTCGTGTATACACAGGGTTCCTTGTGCATAGACGCGTACATCTTTCTAGAAAGGGTTTTTTTAAATCTTTTCTGGTATGAAGGTTTTTGGCTAGGTGTTTGGGGTCTCTCTTGGGACTTTAAGATTTTGTGTGTGTTTCTTTCTAAGTTTTTTAGTTCTTATAAAGAAAATAAGGAATTTTTGTGCATTTTCTTTTTGGATCATTTTCAAGTTTATGAAGGTAGTTTGAGAAGTTGTTCCCCAAGATCTTTTTGTCTAGAGTGCCTTTTATTGTCGTTCTTGGTAAATATTTATAGGTCTAGTTTATTCTTGTCATTCTTTTTATTGTTTATTGTTGGTGATAAGAAGAACATTTACTTTAAATCTTTCATATTTCTTTTACCTCTTAAACAAGAAAACAAAATACTTATAGAAAATGTACTTTTATATTATTTTTCAATACTTTCCTTTGTTTCATTGAAGAAGAAAATATTTTGAAGTGTGATTTCATTTTTTATTGTGTTGGTTAGTTTTCAAAATGCATCTTGCATCCTTGGAAAACAAATTTCATAGTTTTGATGAAAATAATTTTGTAATTTTTCAATTGCATTGCATTTCAAAAAAAAAACTTGCATTAGTAATGCATTTCATTTGAAATTAAAAATTGTGTTTCTTGCATATTATAAAAAGTAAGAGTTTTCTTTTGATTCTAAATATTTTTACACACATATATCTAGTGAAGAACAACATTTTTCATTTTATGCTCTTAAGTGTTTTTTTTTGTGGAGTCTTTGAAAACATCATTCATTTTCACTCATAACCCCTTCTCAGTAAATAACAGCCTCTATAAATGAACATTTAATTAAAATTAACTAGACATTTCATTTTCTAGGGTAAACAAACTAGCTTAGGCTAGGGCCTTGGTTTAGGTTGGAGAAATAATTCTCCAAGGAAAAAAAGAAACTTAGAAGTTTGAGATAAGGAGCGAAAAATCCAATTTTCATATAAGTATAGTTGGGAGCCTTCTCTAACACAAGAGTTAAACATGAGGTCACATGAGGGAGACCCAAGGAGGTAACTCCTCAAAATCTTGACTAAACATAGTGGAGAGATCATACTTTGGGGGTTTCTCTAGTGCCCTTACCGTGAGAGAAGAAACTTTTGAAGCTTTAGGATTTGTTACCTTACCCATGTGCTCAATCTCGACTATCTATTGTACCCATAAAACATTGAATGTGAGTTGGTATCCTTAGTAGCCATTCCTAGGAATATCACAAGTGACTGCGGGTGGTTTCCTATCGTACCTAGGGTAGATGTCATATCACACTTCTCAATACCTTTTGAGGGTGCCTCATGAAGCAAGGGTACTTGCACTAGGAAGGGATGTTTAGTGGAGGTTCA
The DNA here is from genome assembly GCA_032191745.1 of Picea mariana. NCBI lineage: Eukaryota > Viridiplantae > Streptophyta > Pinopsida > Pinales > Pinaceae > Picea > Picea mariana. The sequence continues at coordinate 2,560 of JASDQU010027777.1, read as the reverse complement.
GGTAACTTATTCTCACCCATTCATTCATTGGTTCATGGGACTTAACCAACTTGTGCCTTCATCTGGAAGGTCCTTACCTAAATTTGTTAATACTGTAGCCTTGGGACCTAATCCACTCGGGTCAGAGTATTGGTGAAGTTGTTATTTATTATTGTTTACTTTAGGATTTTTCTAGTGGTGTTGTTTGCATACGTAGATAACTTGGGTAAGTGTCTTGGTGGTCACCTTGAGTCTATAACTTAAAGTAGTTGATCAACTGCCTCGTTGGTCTAGGATAATTCGGGGTCTTTTTCCCATCGAAGTGAATTCTTTGTTGCCTCCTTTGAGGCATTGAATCGATCAAATCAACACTTTTGTACCAGCTAGTCCCCTCGAAATCATAGAGATTGAGCTTGCAGAAACTAACTTTTCTGCACTGGAGGTTACACACATATCATATCTCGAGGTTGAAGGATTTGTTCATTCATACAACCCTCCATCCACTGGATCCGACGATTTGGTTATCTTTCATATTCCATCTTCTGAGTTGGAATTCACTAAAATTCACCCTGTTTGGTGGGATATCATGGAAAACACTTAAAAAGTGTCTAGGTCGAGGGATCCTATAGCCCCCACATCAAAAATAGTGTTGGGAGGAATCCTACCTCCTTTCACATCAAACCAAAAAAATAATGTGGTTCAATCCATGGTAATGTGGTGATCATTGCAACCTATTCATCCCCATTTATATCCAACGCTTTCTCATTTGGGATGCCATCAATTAGCATGTAGAACGTGTCAGTTGTTTCATAGTTGTTTCCCCAAAGCAGTGATGTTGGTAAAGGGATTTATTCAACTCCCCTACAGGATTTTCCTTGGGGTAGAGGTCACATCCCTCTATCATTCTCCTCACTCGGGAGAAGGTATTTTTCGTCTTCCAACCATAGTACCTTTGTTGGATGAGGCAGTCCAATGGGTGGCAGATTCCAGTCTGTCAGCATGCCATTTTCATCTAATCTATTGATGTTGTTTGGTGGGTTTGGGAGCAATACCTTTCCCTTGTATGGAAGTTCAAAAAGGGGAAACCCCTTCCAAGCCTAGTGGAATCTTATACAAAGATAATGTTCTTCACAAGGGATATTATCAGGGGGGAAATATTTCTCATTCATAACTATCTAATGCATGGGAATTTTCCCTTACAAGGGATCTCAGGAGGGGGAAACCTTGCTTTGTCTTACGGGAACCAGATGGCTGGAGGATTTCCTTTGTATAACCAGGGTCATCAAGTTTTTACCCAAAATATTGGTCCATATACAAGCTCTTACTAGCAACCTGGTGCGAGTACCAACCCAAGTAATTCTTTTCCAGCAGGAACTCAACCCGGGAGCTCCAACTTAGTTAGTTGGAATTTTGGGCCCCCATCGAGGTTACCTTTTTTGGTGACGTTAAACTTGCAAGACTTGTCAAAGCTTATGAATGATATGGTTTGCCATGATTTGAACTGGCCTCCAGGTCCCAAGAAATTGAAGCTGAACCTAATGATGCTATCAGGAGGATTTTTTAGATTGTAGAATTACAACAAGCAAGAGAGAAACTTCTTTAGAAGTCACATCAACATCAACAGAAGGTTAAAGATACTTTTGACAGAAAAAAAAATAGAGAAGTTGCTACCTGGGGATTTGGTTTTGAAATGGAATTCTCATAGAGAAGACCATCATGGGAAGTTTGGCAGCCTGTGGTCGGGTCCATTCGTGGTAGATAAGGTCTTGGACAACAACACTTTCCTATTACAAAATTTGGAAGGTGGAGAGGTTTTCGGTGCCCCAGTCAATGGGAATTTTCTAAAGAAATTATTTTACTAACATCGTTGGTGGCTCAAATCCCATTGTACATATTGGTGTGTTGTAGTAGTTAGACAATAAGGACTCCATAACCCAATGGAGAAATGCTGCAACTTATTCTTTTTTCAGTTTTCAGTATTATTTTTAATCTTTCAATTTGATATGTTTTGAATAAAGTTTTACCAAACTTCAGGAGGAAATAGTTACAATCTACAGAATAAACATGAAAAAAATATTAAAGGATCAGAAGGCATAGGTCTACTCAAATTTCTTGGAGTTTCATAGGGAGAACTCCATCCCCCATGGAGCCATTGTTATCACCTATTATGTTCTACAAATTTTTATCTTTCATCTCGTATTTTCTTCATTTAAAATTTTTTGTATAGGTTATAAATCCTCATAATTAGGTTGTTAAAGGTTCAAAAAAATTATCATGGGGGTCAAAATGATGTTATATTGAGAGGAATGAGATATACTTAGTATTGTAAAAGGGGATAGGAGGATTTATGCACATGTTTGTATGATTATCTCATGACATCATTAGTTTTAAATATTTCCGCAATAGTCATATGTTAAGAACCAAACATCAATATAGCATAGAAAAACCTCAGGAAAAGTACTCAACGCCTTGAAAAAGAGATAATTTCAGATAATAAGCCTCTTTGAGGGGGCAACCTCCTTTTACCCCACTTAAATGTTCAAGTCCAAGATGATTCAAAATGAAAATGTCTCCTTGGTAT
>JASDQU010027776.1:0-24919 GCA_032191745.1 Picea mariana | reverse complement strand
CTCTCCCGTTAGAGAGTGTAACCCAAGAGGTCGATTTGATCTCATCATCGGTCTATCCTACTCTCCCGCTAGAGAGTAAACCTGATTATGCCCACGTTTTCTCATTGATACAGAATCTATCGTGTTGGGGGGCATTCTTCCTTCTCCCGTGAAACACCCTCCAAGTAATGAGGCCATCCTTTTTTATTGGGGTGTGCTAACTGGACCTCGTCTTCCCTCTCACATTCCTTTCAAGATTACAGTACAGGTTTGTGGTCAGGATGTTCCTCATGTGTTGATAGATGAAGGTTCTTCCGTTAGGATTTTTTCCTTTATTGCTTGGCAAGCTTTGGGTTATCCTCAGCTTGTTTCAGTTACCCAGACTCTGTTCACTTTTAACAGAAAAATCAGTCTCCCTTTAGGGATCCTTCCCCATTTTCCTATAACTTTGGGAGGGAAAATTATCTTTATTGATTTTATGGTAGTCCAGGACCCCTTGGATTTCGATTTACTCCTTGGGCGTGATTATGTCTATGCCATGAAAGATATTGCGTGCACTTCTTTTCATGTGATATATTTCCCGCACGATGGAAGAATGGTGACTATTGATTAACTTTCATTTGTTGGTCCTGAATTGACCATCAACCCAATGAACTCCCTAAACGGTTCTTATATGCAGTCGGTATCACCCCTGCCACAGATCAATTATGTGGCATTTTCTCCCATGACTTCAACTTTCGATGAATTAGATCTGGTAGTTGACATGGTGATCTCTTCGATAGGGATATTGGAGTATGATCTCCTTACCCCTGTCGTGGCCCTCAACATGTGTTCCCTCCAGAGTGTTTTTCTTCCATTCAGTGAAGATCTCTTGGAATCCATGACTGGGTTTTTTCCCTTGACATGGTGTCCTTCCAGAGAATTATCCTCTTGGAAGTCATGATCAAGAAGATTACATGAGCATAGTTTCTCTTCTCTGTGGCAAGCTCGTTAAAAAATGAAATAGAGGCTACGAGCATAGTTTTTCCTCTCTGTGGAAAGATCATTAAAAAATGAAACAGAAGATATGAGCATAGTTTTTTCCTCTCTGTAGAAATCTAGTTAAAAAATGAAACAGAGGTTTTGAGAATAGTTTTTCTTTTTTGTGGCAAGCTCGTTAAAAAATGAAACAGAAATCTGGGGGTTGAACCTGGAGCCATGAGCATAGTTCTTTTCCTTTGTCAAGCTCATTAAAAAATGAAACAGTCACCTCTCCTAATAAGTTGAGTCTTTCGTTGGCTCTCGTATTCGAACCTTCATTTCATTCACCTATATCCTTTTTATCCATCTAGTACAAAAATTGGTGACAAACTCAAAGTCGGTGAATGAATTGAAGCTTGGGGGGCATGTCTCCAGCCTTTAATTATCATTATGGAGTTATGCCACTATTTTTTCAAGCTGGGGGTAGAGTACCAACCATCCATGGGTATCCCAACCTTTGGAAATTACGTTGGGAATTTACAAGCATATTTTAATTTTGTTTCAAGCTTGTGTAAAAATGAAACCAATACTGAGCTTATTCTTTGTTCTTTCTCATTCTCGTAAAAACCATGAGAATGCAACTGAGTAAACTTTTATCTTTTTTTTTGACTCACATGGATATACGAAAAAGGAACCCGTTGGAGTCATCTTTTTTTCAGACTCTGTAAACATGAAAAGATTGTCGAGTGATCTTGCTTCCTTTCCCACTCGTTAAAAGGTTTGAAAGGGCATCTTTCAAGTGATAGTTTATCTCTTTTTCACCCTCACGAGACTAACATTACAAAAAAGGACAACACTGGAGTCGTCTTTAAGTCATTTTCAGACTCTCTAAATATGAAAAACCACAGATTTTACCTTCTCTGGACTCATTAAAAGAATCATACATTGAAGGGCCCATATGGGACCGAGCCCTTACTTCTTCCAGTTCGTTAAATAAAGGAAGAGGGAGTTACCGAAGGTGAGTTATATCGAGCATGTGTTACCCTCCTCGAGCTCATTAAATCAAAAAGAGGTACTCGTCTATTTGGATGGGGGAAAAAATTGAGGGAAGCAAGCCAAGCAGTTTTTGAGAACGTTACCAGCGACTCTTACAGTCGCCCTAGAACACGACACTTTATCTTTGCACACATTCTAATCCATTGAACCTCTGCATTGAACAAATCCTCTGATTTTCCTTACTCCTTTGGGTAACCTGACGAAAGTATCCACTGCATCATCATGTTTTGGTTCATGTCATGTTTCTGTTGTCGTGCCTCAATGTTCAAGGGAAGTATCTGCCTCAAGAGTCAACCATCACAAATTCTTGTTTCAATACCCATTTCATTCCATGTTCATTTGATCCACCAATTACATCTCTGTGTTAGTTTCGTGTCATTGATGGGGGATACACCAAGGCCCTCCTGCAACAAGTCTATTCATGTTGACTTCAGCACATCATCTGGGAACTAGACCTAGAAACTAGTTAGTACCTTGGGACCTGCATGCCTCAATGGCGGGCCTCCTCACTTCCAAAAGTGGTTTTACATCATTGACCTCCAATCAAATGATTTCACGAATGTTCGACTTCAACTCATTTATTCACATTCACTGGAATGTACTAGGTTACCTTGGGAATCATTGACATCAATGGTGATTTCCCTCGCACTTGTTAACGATTTACCTCATTGACTGGTAATCAAGTGGTCTTTGCCATGTTCGACATTGGGACATATATTCACATGGTTAGATTCATACTACATCGATATCGATAATAAGACCCTGGGTTGAGTGATCACTCTGATATATACTTTACCCAGGTTGCGACGGAGTTTCTCTTGAATATTGACACATATAATGTCACATAGATCCACTTTGTATTGGTCTGTGGCTATGTCTAGTCATCTCGTAGATCCACAGTGTATTTTTCGTGGCTACGATTAGTTCATATCATGGGAGTATAGATCCACATTGTATATTTGGTGGCTGTACCTTTTTGTTAATACAATTATGGATCCGCAGTGTATCTTATGGTGGCCATACCTTGCAAGTCTTTATCACCCAAGCATAGGTATGCATGCCTTGGGTTTGAAACATGTCATAATATTTTTTTGATGGTTGTGTGCAACTTCTACCAAGTTCTTCGCGTCCATACCCTTCCTCGAAAAATTCTACAAAGTACTTCAGTCATCAGTTTTTATCTTCTAACTTTGCACTTTAGGGGGCAATTTGTTACACATCAAAATTACTTGCTTTAATTATGACCTATTGTCGTCATGACTAGTGTCGCAAGTGTCTCATTATTGGCCTTAAGTGTCACAAACATCATACTTCCATATTGCCTATGTCGTGTCTCTAACGACATGACAAGGACACTTAAGACACCTTCAAAGACTAGTTTAAGGAAGAGAAATCATTTGATGAAGAGTATAAAGCATTTTCCATGAAGAAAACTACTTAAAAATGAATTTTGGAGGGAAGCGCTCCCCTACCCACTGTCAGGGAGTGTCAATGCTCCCTACACTCCTTTAGGGGAGCGTTGTATCACCTTGTACACCCTTATGGGGGAGCGCTAGGATTTTCTGAAGGAATTTTGGTTAGCACTCCCCTACCCACTGTCAGGGAGTGCCATCACTCCCTAGCCTTCTTTGCGGGGGCATTGCAATTCTCTGTGCACCCTTTTGGGGGAGTGCTTGCCTGTTTGAGAAAATTTTAGGCTGTTGAGGAGAATCAGGGAAAAATCCCCCTTATCTTGGAAATCAATTGGATTTGAATCTGAGGTCAAGGCTACATCTTAGGGAGGATCCACAACTGATGGAGAAATATCCTCAACCTATCCCAAGAATCTCTAAGGTGGTTGGGCCTCTCCAAGCTTATATAAGGAGGCCTTCTCATGGTGAAAGGTACATGGAGTTTGAGAGATACCAAACTTATGATCTCATGAGTGGCATACAAAGAGACATTGAAGGCATCAAAATTATGATCTCATAAGGGAGATATCATTGAAGCATCATCATTTTGTGTGGATTATTTGAGCAAAGGATTGGACAAGGAGAGCTGGGAGAGGTTGTTGCACCTTCATCAAAGGTTTGTAAGTATTCGTTGTTGTTCTCATTAATATACATATGTGCTTGGCCTGTTTCTTTCAAGGTTGTGTTTTTTTCTACATGAACTTGTCTCTATTAGATAGATCTAGTTTCAAGCTAATCTTAGTAGAATAAGAAGCTTGTTACATCTTTGTTTGTTTTGCAGGACTTATCGAGGAGCTTGGGGATCAAAGCTCGACTCGGACTGTGCAAGGATGAACATCATTTAAAAGGTACACCTTTCTTCCTCTTATTTATGATTTAGTTTAACTAGGTTTAAAAGGATGTCAGTGACCAACGTTAGCACCCTTTCTATCTTGGTCTTAGGAGTCTAGAGTCCAAGAGGGAATCCACTTATCCACAGAGGGATTCTCCTATAACAACCAGGTAGAGAGATTTACAAACATAGAAGCAGGTCCAACCGATTCTGATCCTTGAATCTTTCACTAAAAACTGAACCCTTTCTTACATTTGAAAATTGATCTATTTATCCTTTTTCCAAATGGTTCGACCACCTTTCTAGGATCTAACTCAAAATTTAAACTTCACATTACAACTAGACCATATCAATCAACTCCATTATCACTACTTAATCACAATTTGTAAACATTGTTTTTACTTGATTGAATCTGATTTGAAGCATGAGTTCATAATCTTCTCCTTAATTCAACCTCAAAAGAATTTTTTTTATCAAAAGACAACAACTTATTACAAGTGGCAACAATACCTCTGACTAGACTTAAACAAAATTTTGATTAGTGCAACAAGAGCTCATGTTGATAGATGGAGTAAAACAAAATCATAGCAAGGAATATTTCCAAAAACAATTCGTTGTCAACTTCACATGGATGCCCACGTGCACTCCAGTTGGAGACTGAACTAGAACATAGATAGATAAAACTCACCCAGAATTTGGCAAATTTCTTGGAAAATCGACCTCAAATACCTCTTCAATTCTCTTAGACCGTGATACCTGTGTAAAATATGAGAGAGGTTTTTGTGAATGAGATTGTTACCAAAAGAAACCTCTTTCATTTTTCAAAAGTTCATTTTCATATGTTCTAAATATGTGCCCAAAGACAATGACAAAAATAGGGAAATTAACATTTAACGAATTTATGGAAAAACGACCTCAAAGGTCTCTTAGATTTTCCCAAACTGTGATACTTGTGTAAAATCGGAGAGACTTTATTTTTCATGGGATTGTTCTAAAACAAAACCTCTTTAATTTTTCACAAATTCACCTCAATTTGTTCATAAGGTGCGCCGAAAGGCAATGAAAAAAATAGGGAAATCAACATTTGGTGAATTTATGGAAAAATGACCTCAAAGGTCTCTTTGATTCTATCAGACCGTGATACCTGTGTAAAATCTGAGAGAATTTTTTTTGTATGGACCTATTCTCAAAAAACACCTCTTTCAGTTTTCACAAATTCACCTCCATTTGTTCAGAAGGCGTGCCAAAATCCAATGACTAAAACATAGACAAAACATAGTATTTCATAAAATTCGGGCAACGCCTTTTGATTTTTCTTTTGTAACCTTTGATACTTTATTTGTAGATTCTAATAATGATTTTCCATGTCTTGGTTCTATTGTTGTAAAGCCTAAATTTGTTGTTTTAAGGCTTGCACCTGGTGGCTTCCCTTTATAGCTTCATCAGCCTCCTCCTTTGGTTTAATTAAAACATGTTTCTTACCTATCTCTTTCAACCTATGTTCATCATCCATGACAGATTTATTATGATCAGATAGCATTTTTCTTTTTCTGGACCTCATTTCATACATGTGCATTACTTCAAACCCTCTTTCATGCATTTCTTTTATAGACCCCTGAATTTATGATATGTTGGCCTTGATCTCTAGATTTTATGTTAGGCTTGATGGGAATTTCAAGATCCTGGTTCTCTTTTATTTTTATACTCTATTTGGATTCGGGGGATTCCTTAATCAAGGTTTCAATAGGTACAAATTTTGCAGTAACAATCTTGGTACTATGTTGTTTAGATCTCATTTTCCCCCTCATTTTTGTTTTGGGCACTTTACCCTGCTACATGGTGGGAGTCACATGTGCATCTTCAGAATGGCTTGGGTGACAGTGGGCCATGTGGAGTATCATGTGCCACTTGATGTAAGTGACAAGCTAAATGTGGATGTTAATCTGATTTAATTTTCCACCTATAATTTTAATTCCCCGTAAAGATGTGATGATGAGAACTAAAGGTGCAACTTGCACGATCTTAACACAGACTATGTAATAATGAATAAATAGGAAAATTTTCATGAACTTGAGTGCACATGATAATGTATACGCATGCAGGCGGCAACAAAGCATTTTCAAATATTTAAAATAATTTTTGAACGTTTAAATAATTAAAACAACGTGCTTTACTATTGTTTGCAAGAACATGCATGTTCTTGAAACCAGTGTTTTCCTGCACTAAAAAGGCTTCGTCAAAATGGTATAAGCTCAGTAATGATAAATCAAGATGACGTATGTTATTAACCCAAATCAGAATGTGCAATAACCTTCCAAGAAAGCAAGAAAATGGTGCAAAGTCAATAGAAGGGTAAGAACAATTCAATATGACTCCTTAAACCATGGAGAATAAACTGAGAAAAAAAAATCAGACTTTACAGATGTATAGGCTAAAGGAGGGAAAGAGCAGAGGTAAGGGAGGTTGTATGCCCCATTGAGAAAGGACTACAATGGTTTGAGGAAGTAAGTCGAGTTGGGCTTTAGTTTCACCATGTTTTAGAGGTGCCGACACAAATAAGAAAAGAGAAGTTCATGAAATGAAGGGAGAGTAAAACAAAGATGTTGGATGGAGAAAACATAGTAAAGATGAGAGGTATAGAGTTTGGAAGAAAAGATAAAAGAAAGGGCGAAATATTCATACCACTGAAAATCATGTGAGAAGGATGCTCCAAATTTCAACAAGAGGAGTATGATGTAGGGACATCCATGGGTTTTTTGCAATCTTGTATCAACAAAAAAAAGTTATTTTTAGTTTCTATTTCAGTGAATTTACTTTATAAATTGTATGATTTCTTGATTTGCAACAATGAGAGGGGTCCACTATTTAGATCAATGCATTGTCATATCTTCAAGTTAAACATTGAAATTTGAATACATTATAGAGGAAACAATCCTCCACAATCCCACCAAATTTAGTTAGAAAATATAGAGTTTAAGTATTGCGCCCAAGCCCAAACTGAGTGCATAGTATGTTCATGATTTGAACAATGATATGGTTTAAGTATTTTGATTAGTGCATTGTATATTCTTGGATTTAGCCTCCAAGATTTGGATTTTTTGTAGAGGAAACCTTCCTCTACATGTCCATCATAGTTAACCATAAAATATGGAGTTTAAGGGTAGTACCTAAGCTTTGAAAGGAGTGAAACAAGAAACCCAAACTTCAATCTGCATGTTTGTTTTGACAATTAGGCTTTGAATATTCAAACCAAAAATCTTGGGTTATATGTGGAAATTGAAGAGGTGATTAGTAACTATCTATAAGTGGTATTCTGTTACAACCCATATTCAGTTGGCAAAGAACTTATACTCTTGGGTATTCAGTTACAACCCATTGACGACGTGCTTATTTGGTCAGGCGGTGTGTTACACATTATTTTGGTCACCCTGATGATGATTACATAAACATGTGTTCAGGTTCCTAATATAATATTTTGCCTGAGAAAATCAACCTCTTTCCACCCTTGGAAGATGCATTTTTGTAAGGCCACTGTGGGCTGCTTCCTTTACACAGTGCAGAAATCCCTGATTTCTGCATGCTGCCCTATAGCCAGCCCGTGGGATTTACGCAGGCTGCTATATAGGTAGGTCACGACGGTGCTTTAAAACTAAAAGAGGAAATAAGTTATAGCAGCTTCTAGAAGTGGAATCTTCTAGAAATATGAGGTGGCGTCCGTATGGTTACGATCCTACTGACTTCTCTGATTTGATGGGATCATTCTCATCTCTTTAACCACTTCATCTTCTCCTATATAATGATAGGCTTCTCATGGAAAAGGTTATAGGTACAAGCATAAAGAAGCATAGAGGCTAAAGACTGTGTGAAGAATCCCATTTCAAGTGATGCTTGAGGTATCCATTCATTCATCAAGCTTTTGTGAAAATTCTTCATGCAAATGTCGGAGCAAATGTATGTGTGTGTCAGAACAAAGGGCCACTGAAAAGGAACTTGTGACATCAAGGCGATTCGGTTGTATCTTCTACCTTTCATTAATAAAATACGGTGGCGCGTCTCTTTCCCATAAAATGATTGATATTTTATTACATGACTCCTTGATCACATGTTTAGGTTGTCATTGAATTTCACTATTGTTGCTTTCACGTTGGTTGATTTGTGTTATTGCAGATCTGATCTCATAGGAACATCGAAGTAAGGTAGGATCAACAAAGACATAAGGAAGTGATTCATAAGGTATTTTATCTATTCCTTCTTTGGTAGTTAAAATCAATGATTGAAACCTAGGGAAAGCATCATGTTCCATCTTGTTTTGTTGTAGATCCAAGTGGATCTAGGGGGATTAGTTAATGTTTGCATCTACTGATTTACCCGTCAACAAAATTGGTGATTCCACTGGGGAGAGTACAACTTGATTGTGGTTTTTGTTGGTCGTTTTCTCATAGCCTATATTTTACATCCTGTTTCAATCTCTGAGTCTGTGGGAGATCTAACTAGACTCACTAGATTTAAAAATTTCCTGAGACCCTTTGTCCTTTTTGAAAATTTTTCTATTTTGTGAAAGACTTCTGCACTGCACCTTATAGGTATATCATGGAAACCTTCTATTTCTGCACCCTAATGATTTGTTTCAGTGTTGGATTTCCGTGACCTACATAATTATTGGCCTGCAGAAACCACTCATTTTCACACTGTGTTATACTGCCTTCTCGCGACGGCGTTTGAAAAATTTTTGGATTGGGTCTTGACCTCTACTGTTGCCCATTTTTTTATTCAGTCAGCTGGAAAAGGGTTTTTAATACCAGTTCTTAACCGCTTCTGATTATTTCAACTTGATCTTGATTGATTTCGGAGATCGAATGCCTCTCTTTTGATCTTTTTTCAATTTTTATTTTTTATTTTTATCTACAAGGATATAATCTCCGAACTTGCGTCTGAGTGCTTGATCGATTAAAATTCTTCATTTGGAGTTGGAATTATAGGTTGGTTACACCTTCTGGATTGGTTAATGATTGGAAAACCATTTTCTTGTTTACATTTGAAGACACCTTTTCTTGTCATTTTGTGTTTCTATCTTCATTGAAAGATCGATTTGGGTCCTTGTTGAGTGTTTTCTTTTCATTGATTGCTCATCCTTTCTTACTTATGTCCCTGTTTGGTTTTTTGAAAGGAAAAAATTAAAGCCTTTTAAGTCTTTTAGGTGATCATTTATGCAGAAAATGTTGGCTTTCAAAAAAAATTTGAAAAAGAACAAATAGTGAAATTATATCATTTATGATTGTTTGGTACTACATTTAAAAGAAGAGAATTGTACATCGTAGTTTACATTGTTCCAGAAAATTTATTTCTCCCTACTGTAGATAGAATTCATCGAACGAAAGTTTGCATCATTCATTTCTATTTACATGTTATTGGGTCAAAGTCTCACATAACATTGGTTTCATTCCCATCTCCCTCTTGAGTAACAACAACCTTCAATAATATTGTGAAACTCTAAAATTCAACTAGTAACTTTTTCTAGTGATATTTTACACCAACATTAGCTAGGCTAGAGCTTTGGAATAGGAAGTGAGACACACTCTCCAAAGAAAAAAACACACCATAGTATCTTGTGATAGGGAGTGGTCAAATCCATTTGCAACATTTTGTCCTGGGAAGCCCTTCTCACACAAGGGTCAAACCTGAGGTCGCATTGAGATTGGCAGAGTCACTCAACCTACTTTGTTGGTCTCAGTGTAGATATTGCACGTATTATGGGGGTCGCTTGAAGGTATACCCACAATGATTAGTGGAAGCCTCTCAAGTTGATTTCGGGCTTGATACCCTGCCCTTGCGTGTGGATCGGACTGTCGACAATTCCCCCAGGCATCACTATTTTTTGTGGTAACTTTAGTAGCCTATATTATTAGGGTCTTACACAAGGTGACTGTGGAGGGGCAAGTCTCCACAGTGCTTAGAATCGACTTTGGCCAAACTCACTCGGGCTCCTTGGAGGGTATACCCATGATTATGTGTGCGAGCTTGCACCAAGGTGTAAGTCTATTAAGCAGGTCATCAACTTAACTTTTCCACCCTAGCCCAACACCTTCTTGTCTCAAATTCACGATGTTGGATTTCATCACCAACTAGTGACTTCGGAATAGGAAGGTCTTGTCTGCTTGTTTTTGATTCCTAGATTGTGCTAGCGAGTGTTGTTTGTTTACGTAGTTGGCCATAGATTTTTTCCATAGAGTTTTTGGTTCAGCCAACATTGAGCCTCCATGTCATTCACATAGGATGCAAGGACTACCTCCGAAAGAGCCAGAATTTTCTCAACCCTTGCCTCCTAACCCGTCGGAGGATTCTCCTCAATAGAGTGAGATCCAAGACCACGTACCCTCACAACCGGAAAGGACTGATTCTATAGAGAGATTTTGAAATTTTTTTGACCCTCTAGAAGCTTTCCGCCTACCTTCTGGATACGAGAGACATATTCTCCGACTCAATTCGTCTGGAGAACTTGTTATTGACACTTCTGGATTATCTCCCGAGATTGTTGCGAGCCTTAACGAGGATCCTTATTGGACCACTGACATAGCTCAAACTTTGAATTCTAGAAGGAACCCTCCTACCTCAATGATAGGAGTTGAAATACCTACCGCTCCTGAGCCTCTCGAAACATCTTACACATTCATGATACCCCTAGATCACTTTAATACTACAACGTGCTATTTTTTTCCTGGTTCAGAAATGTTGTCAGTTGGCCCCAATTTAACCACCCCTCTCCAGCAGACCCATTCTACAATGATCCCAAATACTACGGCTATTCCCATCGGAAATACGGTGGCCATCCAAACACCTATTAGCACACCACTTTTACCTAGTCAGATCCCATCCCTTCCTCTTGGGTATAATGTGTTGAATGCTTCTATTCTCGTTCCTACCCAAGTCCCATCCAGAACTCCTGAAGTCTCCACTCCTCCTGGGCACAATCTTGTTCCTGGTTTTATTTCGACACTTCCTCAGCCCCCTTCCGGAGGGTCTTATCCACCCCTCATTGGAGGAGCCAACCCTAGTGGCACCACTTAGTCTTTCACACCTAATTACCAGATTCTTGATGGTGGAAAATTCCACCCTGGGGGCCAAACACAATCCCCTTTTGGAGGTCAAATCCCAATTGGGACACAACCCCTGGTTGGAGGACAACCCCCACCTACCCCACCCTATGGATAGAACATACCTGCAACTTTGGCCCAGTATTGGAACTATCTTACCCAAAGTAATCCTCGATCGACTAGGGGGAAATAGCCTCAAGCTAGCTCTTTCATACCCCCTAGTACAGGCCAACCGTACCCAGGTCCATCCAATCACATTTGGGGTTCAAATGTTCAACCCAATGTCCATGTTCAAGGGAAAATCCTTAACCAGTACAACCCTATGGGTTACATGCCTCCGCACCAACAACTGAATCTACCCAGATCTTCACATTATATGCAAACTGCTTATGGTGCTACTGGTATACCTATGGGACTTCCTCCCAAAAGTCACCAGTACCCCCATGTGAATAGATAGTTACCCTTCTTAGCCACCCTGGACCTCCCTGATCTCTCTAGAATTTTAAATGACCCTATTTGTCACTCTCCTCAGTGGCCCGTAATACCAACCAAACTACCATCTGACATTCCTAAGTTCAATGGTAAACCGGGAGAAGACCCAAAAAATCATGTAATGACTTTCCACCTTTGGTGTTCATCCAACTCTTTGATGGATGACTCCATTCGATTACGTCTTTTTCAGCAAACTCTCACGGGTTCAACCGCGAAGTGGTATATAGAATTACCACAAGGCTTATTCACTGATTTCAATACCCTATCTATGGCTTTCCTCACTCACTACCAGTTGCCAATCCTTTATGAAATGAGGACCGAGATTTTGAGTTCTTTCAAGCAAAGTAAAACCACTCATATCTCTGATCACATTCATGAGTGGAGATGAAGACGTCGTCTAATCAAACTCGATATTCTCGATCAGTTATTGGTAGAATGGTTCACGAAATCATTCGTGAATGACATATATAAATACATTGCTATGGGTGGAGTTGTAACAGAAGAGTAGGCGATCAGTCATGCCCAGTATCTCGATCTCGTTTATTCACAAACAGGTACTCTTTACAATCTGCTCCCTGATGCACCTCGTCCTTCTACCACAACCACCTCAACGACCCCTGCAGCTTCTCAAGTCGTTGATGGTGTGATAGGTACTTTCCATACTCAACCTCTGTCTGCATAGACCTCTCACACCACGCCCAAATCCCATGCTTCTAATGCTCAAACTACTCCGACACCCGCCCCTCCCACCGGTAAAACTTCAGAAGTGAACATTGTTCAATCGACTCCTACCGGTAAGAATAAATCTAAAAAAGGGAAGGGTAGGAATAAGGAGGATAAGAATAACAACCCACAATCATATAAGACCAAGACACAACCTGCTGAAGATAAGGATAAATGCAAACCTCGCTATCCTTGCCTTATCTTTGGTGATGATCACTACATGGAGGATTGTCCGAGACGTGCTAAGGTCACTAAGTTCCTCCAAGGGACCCAAAAACCTCCTACCCCTGTCGTCTTGTCTCAACCCTTCCCTTCTCAAAAACAGACTCAATTGGTCATCCATGATCAACCTTCTTCCTCCACCACCTCCTATGTACTTATGTGTAATGGTGATTCAAAGAAGAATGACATCACACTTACCACTCATGCCAAATATTACCCTTCCTCCAAGGAGAAAGTTGATGATATACCCCCTTCGTTGGTTCAACAATCTTCCTCGGATCCACCTTCCAATGGTCCTCTTCATCTCGAATGACCGAACCCCGATACAGTCCTTTTCCCTCCTCCCAAGGGCGTGGTTCGAAAGACTACTTTCAATCCTCATGTGTGTGTTGCCCAGAACTATAGTATAGTAGAAGATCTGGCACAAGCAACATCTACGATGTCATCCCTCGAAGTCCTTCAGAGTTGTCCTACACAATGGAAGGCATTGTTGAAAGCTATTGATGGAATCGACCCTACGGATACAAATTTAATAATCTTTGACTTGGAAGATCACATTGCAAGGTTACCCCCTCAACTCACATTTCAAATACAAGTTGTTGTCTCTGACAGGAAAATTTGTAGAACAGTTATTGATGAGGGTGCCTCGACGTGTGTCATGTTTATTGCCTGTTGGAAAGCCATCAGCTCTCCTCCCTTAACTGAATCACACAACACGCTCAAGGCCTTTAATGGCTCTGTATTTAAGATTTACGGTGTCCTCCCTTCGTTGCCTATTACGTTAGAAGGAAAAATGGTCAACGTTGAAGTTGAGGTCTTTGATGCACCTCTTGATTACAACCTTCTACTTGGTCGTAGATGGATCAATTCTATGCGTGCAGTCGTGTCTACTCTTTTATGGATCATGTGTTTTCTGCATCAAGGAAAAGTAGTTACAGTGGACCAACTAGCCTTCTTCAACTCTGACACATGTACCAGCAACATACCTTTCATAGCTAAGACACCCCCCAGGTACGAGAATGTCGGCATGGGTCTATTAAAATATTCCATTCTGATGGGTACTTTCCCAATCTCACCACCCGACGTTCCACCTCCCTTGGTTTCCTTGATCAACATGATATCCACCTCCATCCATGAAACTCCTGTGTCTTCTAACCTATGGATAGTACTCGCCCCCGGTGATTATCTTCTCTACGATGACTAGATGCCTTTAAGCCCAGTTGAATCTGCCTACCACGCCATTCAATCGGCTGACCCTTCTACTCCCTCTCTCGGTGATTCATCTCCTGATCCATTCCACGTTATTTTTCCCATGAACGAGATGATTATGTCGGTTTTGTCAATGGAAGATGCCCCTTGGGACGATGGACATCATCATTCCATTATCTTCCTGGAACCACACACACTCGAGAGTTACCAATGGATCTTGACCCCATTGACCGTTGTCATTATTGCTTCGGTTTCTGACTCCACACACAATGTGTTATATGAAGGGAACTTAATCAACATTTCATCCACCATCCCCCTCGACATCTCTATCAAACCTGGAGTTGTTGAAAATGTCCATATCGGAGCTTCGTGTTCCACTAATGAAGTTGTCACATATAAGTCACTTTTCCAAGAATTTCGTGACATCTTCGCGTGGAGCTACGAAGAGATGCCCGGCATTGACCTCGATATTGTTGTACATGAAATTAAGACATACCTGGGCGCTAAACCCATCCGGCAGAGACTTCGCCCGGTCCACCCTCACAAAGCAGCCGCTATTAAGCTTGAAGTCAAAAAACTTCTTAAAGATGGCTTTATTTATCCTGTGGATTTAACTTATTGGGTATCCAATCTCATTCTGGTTAACAAGAAACAAGGTGTGATCCACGTATGCATTGATTATAGGGACATTAATAAAGCTTGTCCTAAAGACAACTTTCTCACTCCCTTCGTCGACTAGATTGTTGACGATTGTGACAAGAGTGAAATCTTCTCTTTGATGGATGGTTTCTCTGGATATAATTAGATCAACATCTTACCCATGGATCAACACAAAACCATTTTTATTTGTCCTTGGGGCACTTTTTCCTACTAGAAACTACCCTTCGGTATAAAGAACGTCAGTGCCATGTTTCAACGTGCTATGTCTTATGCTTTCCATGATATTAAGCACATTCTACAACCATATTTAGATGACCTACCAGCACATTCCATGCATCGTAGTGATCATCCGGCTCACCTCCGAGCCATTTTCCTTCGCTGTCGGTTCTATCATATACTCTTAAACCCACACAAATGTGTCTTTTTCATGGAGTTCGGCTGACTCTTAGGATTTATTGTGTCACTTCAAGGGATCAGGGTAGATCCTTTGAAGGTTGAGGCCATTCTCAATATCCCTCCTCCTTCTTCACTTCACCAGCTACAAAGTTTGCAAGGGAAGGCAAACTTTCTATGTCGTTTTACCCCAAACTACGCTGAGTTAACACTCGGATTTACTGTACTATTAAAGAAAGGCTCTAAATTTGTATGGGACACCACTACCAACAAAGCCTTCGATGCTTTGAAATTGACTTTAACCCGTACCCACTACTTTTCCCGCCCGATTATAGTTGAGATTATTTCCTTTATCTCGTTCCTTTGGATTCGACCATCGCCGTTGTCCTGGTCCAAGAGGACGATTCTCGCGATGAAAATGTTATTTATTATTTGAGTCGGAGTCTCACGACTACCGAAGCCAAGTATTTACATGTTGAAAAACTAGCCTTGGCAGCCGTTCAAGTTGTCCAACGTTTTCGGCACTATATCCTTTTACGCAAAACCACCGTGATTTCCGATTGCAACCCTATGCAGCACATTCTTACATGCCAGTTGCTAGAGGGAAAATACTCCAAATGGATTGTGATACTCCATGAGTTTGACTTAGAGTTTGAACGTGCTAATTCTAAGAAATCCTTGATGTTTGCCTAATTGATATGAGACCTTCCCTGTTCTAAGACGAAAAAAGTAGCAGAGGATTCATTACCCGATGAATCCCTTTTTCTGATCAGTTTCGATGACCTTTGGTATGGAGATATCATTATATATCTCCAGACTCAGAATTTCTGGCCCGATTTTTCTAGTACTGACCGTCGTCGCATACGTTACCAAGTCGGTCAATATATCATCCTCGGTGATACTCTTTATCGTCGTGGAGTTGACTCCATTTTTCAACGATGTCTCACTTATGATGAGGCTGAGAAAGCTTTGAATGACTGTCATTCTAGAGCATGTGGTGGTCACATGTCTAGGTATGCTACTGCCCAAAAGATCTTACGAGCTGGGTATTTTTGGCCTTCTCTATTCAAATATTGTATTATTACCATCCAAAAATGCCACGCTTGCCAAACATACAACAACAAAATAAGATCTCACCCCGCTCCCTTACATCCTGTAGTTTTCGTTGGACCCTTTGCTAAATGGGGCATCGATTTCATGACATGTAACCCTCACTCGGTCAGGGGGCATGGATACATTATTGTAGCCATAGATTATTTCATGAAGTGGGCTAAGGCGATGCCTACATTCGCCAACACGACAAAAATTGCAGCCCTATTCATCTTCAATCACATTATTACACGATTTGGAATCCCATAGGTTATCGTTATCAATCATGGTATCCACTTTTGAAACTTTATGATGTATGACCTTACGGAAAAGTTGGGTCTTCGACATGAAAACTCAACCCCCTACTATCCACAGACCAATGGCCAAGTCGAAGCAATAAACAAAGTACTTATTACCATGCTTCAATAGATTATCGGAATTCACAAAACGAGTTGGCACACGATGTTTTTCTCATCATTGTAGGCCTATCGAACATCTGTGAAGTCAGCCACGGGGTTTACACCCTTCCAATTAGTGTACGGTTTAGAATTTGTTCTACCGATTGAATGTGAAATTCCATCATTAAAACTAGTCGTCAAACTTCTCCCAAACACCTCTATTGAGGAGGAACATCTATTGTATCTTATGCAATTGGACGAAACTCTTCGCGATGCCACCCTATTTATTGAAACCCAGAAGAAACACGTAAAATCCCAATACGAAAAACATGTCAAGCCACACGTGTTTTTTGAAGGTGATCTAATTCTCCTCTATGAACAAGATCGTGACTTTCTAGGAGCCGAAAAATTTGAGGCTGTGGCGAGGCCCTTATATTGTTAAAAGAGTGTTGGAGAAGGAAGCATATGAGTTAGTAGATTACGATGGCATTCCTTTGAGTGAACCCAGAAATGGGCTTTACTTGAAAAAGTACTATGCTTAGCCTATCTCTCCATAGGAACTTGTATTTTTACTGTATCATACTCTTGTGTGTTACTTTAGTGTGTTTCTACTATTTGACTTTTACCCCTGGCTACTTACCCTGCATTGTGTTTGGTCTCCAGATGTCGGTGTTTTCACTACCTTACATTGGCTTCACCAATGGTGATAGCCGTAGTACCCAGAATTTAGCTTCTGCTTCTTGGGAAATCTATGCACCTTCAAACGAACTTATTTGTCTACAAGGTGTTTGTCTTGGTCAAGCGACCAATAATATCGTAGAGTATAGTGCGGTCATCAAATTATTGACTAGTGCTATTTCGCTTGGGATTCGTCACTTCATTATACGAATTGATTCGTAGCTAGTATTACTATAGTTAAACAATGTATATACTATCTTAAGCCCTACTCTATTACGGGTATATTTACAAATCCGCCTCTTGGAACGTCATTTCGATTATATTGAATATCAACACATTCCTAGATGTCTAAATACATTAACTGATGCTCTAGCTAATTATGTATTAGACAGACATTTGAGACATTTGTAATTTCAATCACATTTCACATATTGTACAAAAAGCGGAGTAAACTAGTAAAGGCCTCATGTATGTATATATATATATATATATATATATAATGATATAATGTTTACAAAAAGAGTTTTCATCCGAAGATGAAAATATCAAAATATAAAGCCCATGGCCCATACAAAATGGCATCATGGATGCCTCCCGCGATAGCATACTACTGCTCTCACTACCCTATGTAGTAACCAACTAAGTGAGCCAGATACACCTACAGTATGGCGTTGATAACGCCTCGGGATCTCCTCGGTGGATATATCAGGGATGTCTATCGTCAAGCCTTCCAGGTTCTGCTCTATCGCATCATAATCCTTGGCATCCCATCCAACTACTATCCATGCCTCTCCTCACCTCTGAATAGGAGAAGAGCCCGAGGGTCGATGTGGCTCTACATCTGCATGATCGAAAAAAATTTATTAGTCTTTTGATCGGAAACACAAAAACATTAAATATTTAAAAAAAAAACTCATAAAAACATTGTAAAAAACAAATGTATTTCTCACCTAGATCTCCCCACTGAGATCCCTTAGGGAGAACCAAATCTGGATCACCCCGAAAGTCTAGACCAACATAAGCATAATCATCGATCATCAAGATTTGCGGTCCCAACCAATTGAAGAATGCATCATCATACTTCACAATCTGGCCCGCCACAAGTCATGTGATCAGGTTACACCATCTTTTCATTCATGGGTATCTCGGAGCTGGTATTCCCCATTCCAACTGCATGTGTAGGTGTGGAACTCTTTCTAGAAAGAAATATACTAAAATGGACCCATAACTGAACTGTTTTAGGTCCCCATTCTTTCTTTTCATGAGTTGGATTTTCATGCTGCGTAATACACTGTCACACCAATTGAATACTCGAGGCCCCAAGCATTCAATAGCATATTGAAAGTAACTTTGGAGTGCCATATGTGGCGAAGCACTTCCTGCCATCCGTGCAATAGTAAAAAGGATGGTTTTGAGGGTCAAATCTCTCACACCTCGGATTGCTACTTTTCCTTTACGTCTTTCGGCATCAGGTTCACAATGCCGACGAATGTACTCACTCATGGGCAAACCCCGACCTCGACCACCTGTTAGAGTCACGCATGCCCCACAACGTGACAACCCCGTCAGGAAATAAATATCCTCAATATCCAAAGAGAGGACATGAACCCACATGGAACACTTGTTGTTATGAATCCCACATATGAACCAAATATTCTAGTAATCTTCGTTGGGCTCTCATGCGTTGAACTTTGAAGAATTTTAATAGACCACATTGGTGGAGTGCATTCACAGTCCCCGGATCATTTAAATCCATAAGATCATCTTCTTCATGCTCACGTTCTCTCCATTCCAACATATTTGCAAGAAAACACCTACATGGGAAACAGAGAAGATCTTTAGCACACTTTTTCAACATTTTTTGGGATTTTTGTTGAGTCAACATTCACTTTTCATTTTAGTTTTCCGGCCGCCGTGATCAAAATTCAAGTACAGTGCAAAATTTCAGTGAGCGCGCCTTAACGCACCTGAGGAAATCGTTGATTTTAGCAGGGCCCATTATAGGCCACTCGCGGTGGCCCCATCGCATGACTAGCAGTCCCAAATCATCAAAAAATCTTGATTTTTTACCATCAAAAACAAAAAATATTTCGTTGAAAAGATATAAGATGAGATGCTTACATATTTTACTCAATCTGTTTGTTAAATGATCCCCTGTGGCCTCCACAATCCGTCACCGAATTTGAGGTAAAAAACAAGGGTTTTTGGTAAGTTTTTGACCAAGTGCAAATAAAATGGTGAAAAGAATTTTTGCTTCTATTTATTACTTTTTTATCATTTTTCCTAATGTTTTGTTTTATATAAATACATTTTAGTCAAAACCCCATTAACTCTAAAGGTCTTGTAAGTGTTTTTTTCCTTGCAGGAAAAAATTTAGGACCTTGGACAACGAAGTATAGACGTTCTTTTTCAATTTGTTTTGGTCGCATGTACAATTACTTTTTAGGGTTTTTCAGAAAAACCTCGAGCATAGTCTTTATTCATTCTCGGGCTCGAAAATCAATGAGAACGTAACCGAGTATACTTTTGTCATCTTTTTGTAGTCGCTATGGTAACACGAAAACAACGAAACCTATGGAGAACTCTTTAAGCTCTTTTCATGCTCGCTAAAAACGAAAAGATTGTCGAGCGACCTTGTTCTTTTCACGCTTGTAAAAGTATTTGAAGAAAACATTTGATGGGTGATAGTTTATCACTTTTTCAGTCCTGTCAAACTATTTTACGAAAAAGGAACTGAGGGAGTTCTCTTTTAAGTGTTTTTCCAAACTCTATAAACATGAAAAACCTTTGAGTTTTCTATCTTTGGACTCGTTAAACAAACATCGACAGACCCATACGGGACTAAACCACTCCTTCTTAGGGTTTGTTAAATGTACTCTGAGGGAATCGTCCGAAGGATGAGCTGAAATTGACAAGCATATGTTATCCTCCTCAAGCTTGCGTAAAAATAAAGAGGTACTCGCCAGAAATGGTGGGGGAAATTTTGGGAAAGGAATGTGTCTTTGTATTTGTATTAATGGCAGTAATCATCGCTCTTGAACATGACACCCCTCTTTATCATTTGAATCTAGGTTGGGTAATCCATTTGTCTCTTGTCTGACCTTCTGCAAGTTCACATCTTGGGTCGTCTTTGAGTCAATATTGCCAAGATCATTGTCGTTTCATTCATATGTTCAAGAGAAGTTCAACTGAAACCTTGTATCAATTCAGTCATCTGCAATTGTCCATTTTTACCATGTCGGCCTTCCCTGTGTCAGTCCCAAGTCACATATATATTTTTCTCTACCCTAAATCTGTTACTTATTTCGTGTCATTGATGGGGGATACATCAAGGCCCTCTTGTGATGAGTCTTTTCCTGTCGACTTCAGCTCATTATCCAGGAAAAAGACTTAGAAATTATTTAGTACCTTAGACCCTGCATGCCTCAATGGTAGGTTTCTTCACTTTCAACAGTGGATCCACATCATTGATCCCCGATCGAGAGATTATGTCAAGTGTTCGACTTCAACTCATTTATTCACACTTGTTGGATTGTACTGAAGTAACATGGGAGTCATTGACATCAATGGTGATTTCCCTTGCACTTGTTAACGGTTTTCATTAATGACTAGTAATCAAGTGGTTTTTATTCATGTTCGACTTCAACATCTGTAATCATGTGACTAGAATCGTACTAATGGATGATGGATTGAAGACCCTAGACTTCATCATTTTTGGTCCAGATTGTGATGGAGTATTTGTGATTTGTTTTGACACATAGATCCACCTTGTATGTTTCGTATCTATGTTCATACTTGAGTTCTTGATGCATGGATCCACAGTGTATTCCTAGTGGCTATGCAAAATCTTGTTGACATGGATCCACATTGTATAATTGGTGGCCATGACCTGCATTTATGACTTCAATCATTTACGGTCTGAACATGGGAATGCCTACTTCAGACATGGTGTGATATTGTACAGATGCTTGATTGTTTGCAGGTTCCTGATTTGTGTGCCCCTAGTTCTTGATACATACATGCTTATTTTACAAAGTATTTCGGTTGTCTCAAGTTCCAGCCTCATACTTTGGGGGGCATTCTGTTACACATTATTTTGGTCACCCTGATGATGATTACATAAACATGTGTTCAGTCTCCTAATATAATATTTTGCCTGAGAAAAGAAACCTCTTTCCACCCTTGCAAGATGCATTTTTGGAAGGCCGTCACAGGCTCCTCCCTTTACACAGTGCGTAAATCCCTGATTTCCGCATGTTGCACTATATCCAGTCCGCGGGATTTCCACATGCTGCTATATAGGTAGGTCGTGGCGGCGATTTAAAACTAAAAGAGGAAAGGAGTTCTAGCAACTTCTAGAAGTGGAATCTTCTGGAAATATGAGGTGGCGTCCGTATGGTTACGATCCTACTAACTTCTCTGATTTGATGGGATCATCCTCATCTCTTTAACCACTTCAGCTTCTCCTATATAATGATAGGATTCTCATGGAAAAGGTTAGATGTACAAGCATAAAGAAGCATAGAGGTTGAAGAAAGAATAGGCTAAAGACTGTGTGAAGAATCCCATTTCAAGTGATGCTTGAGGTCTCCATTCATTCATCAAGATTTTGTGAAAAGTCTTCATGCAAATGTCGGAGAAAATGTATGTGTGTGTCATAACAAAGGGATACTAAAAGGGAACTTGCGACATCAAGGTGATTCAATTGTATCTTCTACCTTTCATTAATATAATATGGTGGTGCGTCTCTTTCCCATAAAATGATTGATATTTTATTACATGACTCCTTGATCACAAGTTTAGGTTGTCATTGAATTTCACTATTGTTGTTTTCACGTTGGTTGATTTCTGTTATTACAGATCTGATCTCATAGGAACATCAGAGTAAGGCGGGATCAACAAAGTCATAAGGAAGCGATTCATAAGGTATGTTATATATTCCTTCTTTGGTAGTTAAACACAATGATTGAAACCTAGGGAAAGCATCGTGTTCCGTCTTGTTTTGTTCTGGATCTAGGTGGATCTAGGGGGATTAGTTCATGTCCACATATACTGATTTACCCATCAACACGATGACCACTTTGGGATCTTGAGAGTTAGAAATATATACAATGAACTAGCTCAGGAATACTGGACAGTTCCAATTACTGGGTAGCGAAGGACCTTTTGGAGTTGGGAGATTGCCCTAAATATAAAATTGTTTTTATGGCTTGCATTGGAGAATAAAGTCCTCACCTGGGATAATCTAAGGAGAAGAGGATGGGAAGGACTGAGCATCTGTTATCTGTGCCTTAGGGAGGAGGAATCGATCCTACATATCTTTGTTTGCTTCCCTTTCATGCTCGACATCTAGAAATATTTGGAAACTAAATATAATTTCAATACAATTTGGGGAGGTAATACGTTGTTACATTGTTTTGATACCTGGCAAATGAAGGAAAAGATCAACTACAGTTTACCTTTTGTGACATGTTGGACTATTTGGATGATTACAAATAAGTTTATCTTTGAATCAACTACACCATCTATACAGGGAGCATTAGCTCAGATCTGTGGGCTGATGGTAGGCACAAGTTCACATTCAAAATTTATTCCCAAAAGGATTAGGAAACCACCTAATATATTTTTTCCAAATATTGGTTGGTTTGATGGTGCATCACAAAATAATGGCACTATGAGTGGTTTTGGAGGTATTATTAAGATAGGGGAGAACACTTCCTACAGGTGGACTTTTAACTGTGGATTGGGTTCGAATACAAGGGTCGAGCTCCTTGGTGCCTATGCCAATTTAACTTTAGCCTATAGAATTGATCTTTCTCAGCTTCAGGTACTTGGGTATTCTAATATCGTGATTGACTGGATAAACAACAAGTGCAAACTTTTTGTTACATCTCTTACAAGATGGAAGTAGAAGATAAGGTCTCTTATGCCCCTATTCAAAGATTTAAAGTTTGAACACATCTATAGGGAAGCAAATGAGGTTGTTGACTCATTCTCAAAGAAAGCTCTTTTAGCCCCGGAAGGAAAGATACATTATTCCAAATGGAAAGATGGATAGGAGGGCCTCCTACTCACTCTTCGTCTTTATATCTGAGTTGCTTGTCCCAGGGGGATGTGGATAGTTTTTTTTCTTTTTTGTATCTAATTTCATTGTTTCACTTGATGAAATCTAGGCTATTAGTTTGGGACTATATATGGATTTTCATAGAGAGGCTTTATGTTAGGGTCCTAACCCTCACATAGGTAGAACAATATATTCGGATGTAATAAAGGTCAATATTAATAAGGCCTTTCAATAAAATAGAATAAGGAGGATGTAAGAAGACCTAATGGAAGCTTCCGCTTCTAGAAGGATCTTCCTCTAGATGCTTCTTTTTAGTATAAATAGGAGTCGAGGGTATGAGAACCCTAGCTTGGATATTATTGTAATAGAGCTCTGCTCAACTGGAGGTTGCCCCCTCGAAGAGGCTCGTGAACATTGCTTTCAGAGTCAAAGTGTTATTTCTGTTGTTATTCTTATATCATTTCAGTGTTATTGTGGTGAATGTTCTGGTTATATTGTTGTTATTTTGCCATTACTAGCATTTTATTTCTGTTCTGCATACATTTTATATCTGGTATATTACAAGTGGTATCAGATCACTTTCCTCGACAGAAAGTGTGGGTTAAATTTTTTTCAGGGTAGAGACATAGTCCGACGTCTTTAAGCCACAGAGATCTGTCATTACGCACATAAACCTGTGGTTGAGGGATTCATACATGCGGGAAATACAAGTGGTACTTAAGCGCACATTTGTTGGCCACCCTTGTAACCCCTGTTGGTACCCCTTCGAGTGGTAGTGCATCAGACAGCACCTATGTATGGATCGGCCTAGATTACTTGAAGCCCTATTTAGATAAACTGATCGGCCGACTGACTGCTATAGTGTCACCGAGAACAGTACTCGGAAAGATACTCTCTAGTACATGGGTAGTCAGGTAGTATGGCTAAGGGTACGGTCTATCCTCCTTAGTTAGTGCCCTAAGATATTGGGTCGAGTACTACTGTTGGACCCCACACGTATATCAGAGAGATATAGCACAGGGAAAACCCTTTTCTGTAGAACCCTTGAATACCTAACCCTTGGGGACAGAAACATAAACAAATTAAAACAGACAAGATCTATTTCCATGAAACTGTGTTTGGGTTGCCAAGTAAATACACATTTCTTTCTGGTTAAGCATTTGGGCATTTCCTCTCTACAGTATTCTTCAGACCGAACGTAAAAAACAAAAAGTCTGGAAAATTTTTCACCGTTATTTCAGCCCTATTCCATTGGATTCATCTCTTCGCCCTTATCACATTCATCCATATCATTTTTTCGGCAAAAAAAATTTTACCCTGCCCGCCCCTTTTCAGTTCCCCCATCCCCATGGCCCATACTCATAGCCAAGACTTGGAATCTCGCTTCAACACCTTTCAGTCTAGTCTCATTGAGACCCAACAAGAAGTGAAACAACTCAGTGCCAATGTCGTCACCATCAATACAACCATGCAGTCCTCAATGGGTGAAATCAAACAAGACCTCACCACCTAGCTTGAATCAGTCTTTTCGGCACTCTGCACCAAACTGCATATCCCTACAGATAACCCTTCCTCTTCCTCACCCCCACATACTGAAGGTGATCATTCCTCTCATTCCCATA
>JASDQU010027774.1:0-11763 GCA_032191745.1 Picea mariana | reverse complement strand
GTTAGCAGCTTTGATTAGCAGGTCTTTCATTTCTAGAAGTTGGTTCATTTGTTTTATGTTCACTCTTACCCATTTTCAAGTGAATATGTAAGCGTTTTTCCCAAATATTGATGTGTCATGACACGTGGCTGTACAACAGGTGATCTAGTAGTTGACCATGCATTTTGACTAGGTTGTTGACTGGGTGTTGACTGTACCATATGGATGAATCACAGGGTGACACATGGCACAATCAAAGGGCACCACATGGCACCCCAAAATTTTCCAATATTGGCTTGGTAAAATATTTGTTCTGCCTCTGGGGGATCCAAACCCTTGACCTCTAGGGCGAGCAATGAACTAAGCACTATGCACTCGCCACATGGGCATAGGTGTGACTTTTTAAACCTAGTGACTGAATTTATATTTAAATTTCATGTGGTATGGTTTTAGGTATAGGCCCTAGTCAGAGGAGATTAGCGCCAGGCCACTTGGCACCCTACATGACTAGGGGATAAGAACAAGGAGCTAAAGAAAAAGGAGGGTGCATGAAGACTTGGGGCCACATCACATGGCACCACATGACCCAAAGTTTGGGGCTTGAACAGAGGACTAGGGGAATGTCCTAGCCCTTGGCCATATGGAACACTCCATATGACCAGGATCCTAGGAGAAAGGGGTTGTGCCCAACATTTTTCCAAATTTGGGTTTTAAACTATATAATTTGATTTTTTTGTGATTTTCAGCTTGATTTTGGAGGATTTTTCCCATTTTGGGGGGATCTGAAGCCCGATTTAAGGCCCGATATTGGGAGGAAGTTAGGATAAGATCACCAAACCAAATTTTATGTAAATCATAGGTTTTTGACACAACAGGAGGTTCACTTTGGCAAAATGATGATGATTTTGTGAAGTTTGAAGCCATTTATATGGAGGGAAGCCAATGAGGAATCGAACTTTGAAGGCCAATCTCGAGAGCTACACTCAAAATTTTTCAGTGCCCTCAGTTGTGTTGGATTCTTGAGGTCTAGAAGAACACAACCAAACTAGTTTTTAATCTTTTTGACACTTTTTTTATGTAATTTTGAATCATTTAATAGAAATAAGAAAGCCTCACCCACTGAGACAAAGGCTCGAAGACGTAGGCAATATTGCCAAACTCCGTTAACAACTTTGTTGTTATGGTTTGTTGTTATTTGTGTTTATATTCTAATCTGCATTTCTTTACGATGGTTTCTATAATATCTCATTAAGTTCTTCTTCTCTCCATAATTCCTAATTGGTAATTGAACACATACTTAAAATTTAACCAAGTCTTTAAAGATCAATTTTGGATCACCTAGTCCTTGGTTTGTCAATGAATATCTAAATGAAAGAGACTTATTCAATAAAGTTAACAATTAAATAAAAATCCTAAAGGAGTAGTAAAAAACAATGTGGAGGATGGTAACTCAATGTTAAGGCCCCTCTAAAAGGTTATTATGTGTAAAAATCATACCTAGATGAATGAATAAATTAATAATAAGACATGTGCATGTCTAGGACTTTGATGGTCATCAAAAGAAACTCATTCCTCCTCGCCTTTCTTTATTTTTACTCATTTTTGTGTATCTTTCACCTAGGTACTTAGAAAATATGGGTTATCTTAGGACTTGATGCCTGTATGAGGGTCAAAATCATTCCTCTTGGTAAGGATTAAGAAAGTATTAAAACTAACCCCATTTTTTATGTTGTGCTAAGAGATCTTACCAGGTTCTACCAATTAATGGCTTACTAAGAGGCTAGACCCATCACTTCAAGTGGGTATTGTGCATTAGGATACTTTTATCGTTCTTTGTTATATGTGACACTACCTTGGGATATGTGATGATGCATTGGGATCTTTGTACTCATGGCCATATATATAGACATCGAGATCTATATATCACATCAAGATACATGTCACAACTTTGGGATATATGATAGTGCATTGATAAATGACAAGGATGACATGTCATCACACATGCCACATGGACCATTTATATGCATGCTCCTTGATTAGTTGGACATTTCATGCATTCTCATGCATTGTTTACTCTCCTCAGACCACATGTGGGAGTTATTTAATGCACTTGAGAGGGTGTTTACACATTATGGGGGTGGTTTTACATGGCTACTTGGGCCTCATGATGACATGCCATATTTATTGGACCATTACTTGAGGACCACATTCCTTGATGATCCCACATGTACCTCTTGATAAGACTTCTATGCTTGGATGGTTCAAAAGTGTGGGGGTTTTGGGGAATGTATTCTACATATGGACAATTCCTTTGTTTGAGGAGGAATGTTAGAGGAATTTCGAGCTATTGGATCATTTGACTTGAATATGTACCATTCCCTTGGACATGGGCATCACTTTTGAAGGATGCATATCTCTTAGCTTCTATTTTTGTTTACGTGTGACTTATTCATTTTATTTTGACCTCTTCTATAAGGTCATTTCACTTTCTGAGGATATTATGAGATGTATTTTATTATTTTTTGTATTTTAGTATGATTTTACCGAGCTAATGGTTTTGCAGCTGATGGTTTTGAGCTAGCACATGGTTTTGTATTGTATTTGAGGAGGAGCTTCCCCTATAAAAGGAAGAGTCCTCCTCCATTTATGTAATATACCAGATATAAAAAGTATGGAGAACAAAAATAAAATGCTAGAAATGGCATAATAACAACAATATAACAAGAAAAATCACCACAATAACACTGAGATGATATAAGAATAACAACAAAAATAACACTTTGACTCTGAGAGCAATGTTCACGGGCCTCTTCGAGGGGGAAACCTCCAATCGAGCAGAGCTCTATTACAATAATATCCAATCTAGGGTTCTCATACCCTCGAGTCCTATTTATACTAAATATGTCTATCAAAAGAAGCATCTAGTGGAAGACCCTTCTAGAAGAGGAAGCTTCTATTAGGTCTTCTTACATTCGACTTATTCTATTTTATTGCAAGGCCTTATTAATATTGACCTTTATTACATCCAAATATATTGTTCTACCTATGTGTAGGTTATGACCCTAACATGTCCTCCCCCTTAAAAACAATCTTGTCCTCAAGGATTGAGATGTGGAAATTGCTGCAGAATGGTAGTTGGTTCCCAAGTGGCATATGTGGGAGTTGTATCTTTCCACTGGACTAACACTTCCTTGATGGTTCTCTGACGTAGGCAATGCTCATGCTGGTCCAAAAATTCTTATGGTTGTAGCCAAATGGATCCTTATTCATCTAACTCGGGAAGGTTGGTTTGAATTTGGGACTTAGTTCCAATCACTTTCTTTAAGCATGAAACATGAAAAATAGGATGTAGCTTTGAATGATTGGGCAAAGCTAACTGATAGGTCACCTTTCCCACATGCTTGAGAATAGTATAAGGACCATAAAATTTGGGCGCTAGCTTCTAACAATGCTCGGCCTTGAGGGAATTTTTCTTGTAAGGTTGCAGTCGAAGAAACACCTGATCCCCTTCTGCAAATTGACGTTCAGAGTGACCTTGATTTGCTTGTTGCTTCATGCGATTTTGTGCCATGACCAAATTCTCTTTGAGGGTACGGAGAATAGCCTCTCAAACTGTAAGTTTTTGGTCCACTGCCTAGACCTTCGAGACACCAAGTAGGTATGAGAGAACTGAAGGTGGCCTATGTCCATATACCTCTTCAAAAGGAGTCATGCGTGTAGATGTATGGTATGAAGTGTTGTACCACCATTCAGCTAGGGGTAACCATTGAGCCCATTGATTTTTATTTTCTGAGGAAAAACACCTCAAATATGTTTCCAAACACTTGTTGACAACTTTCGTTTGACCATCAGTCTAGGGATGATAAGCTATGTTGAGATGCAAATGGGTGCCTTGTATCTTGAACAATTCTTGCCAAAAATTGCTTGTGAAAGTTGGGTCGCGATAAAAAACAATAGGGTGGGGCATGTCATGAAGCTTGAAGGCCTGATCCATGAAAATTTGATCCACCGTGGATGTTGTAAACGGGTGTTGAAGAGTGCAGAAATGAGAATACTTGGAAAGACGATCAACAACCACCATGATGACTGATTTATTTCCCAATTTGGGTAAGCCTGTAATAAAATCGATAGAGATATCCATCCAAATAGCAAGTGGAATCAGAAGCGATTGTAGTGTGACCGGAGATTTGACTGTTTCTCCCTTGTTGCATTGACACACATCACATTTAGAAACAAAAATATGAATGTCATGTTTCATAAAATCCCAAAAAAATGAACACTTGACCCTATCATAGGTTTTGGTGAACCCTGAGTGCCCCGATGTGGGTGTAGCATGAAGCTCAGAAAGTACTGTGGATTCAATCTTTGATTGTTTACTTAAATACAAATGGCCTTTATATCGAAGCTCATCATGGAGAAAAGAGTACCCTGGGGAAGCTAGAGCATTGGACTACAATTGTTGGATCATATGTGAACTTTTTGGATCTTGTATCAATTCCTGGCAAACGACTTGGAGCCAATCTGGTACAATGAAGGAAAGAGAAAAAAGGGATCCTTCGTCTTCATATTTTTGAGAAAGTGCATATGTAACCACATTGTCTTTTTATTTCTTGTAAATGATCTCATGAAAATATCCAAAGAGCTTAGTCACCCATTTTTGTTTCTCCAGGGAGGAACTGCGTTGTTCCAGAAAATACATGAGGCTTTGATGGTTTGTCTTAATTTGGAAGCGTTGCCCCAATATATAAGAGTGAAATAGATAAATGGCATGCAGAATAGCCAACATTTCCTTTTCATAGATTGATTTGCCCAGATTTCTTTCAGATAGTTTCTTTCTCGTAAAGGCCAAAGGCTAACCCTCTTGCATAAGGACAACACCAATTCATTTCCCTGAAGCTTCACATTCCAAGAAAAAGGTCTTTGTGAAATCAGGAAGGGCTAGGACTGGAGTGGTGCACATGGCCATCTTCAAGGTTTAAAAAGCTTGAGCAGCGGCTGGGGTCCAAGTGAAAAAGTTATTTTTTAGGAGAGCAGTGAGAGGTATTTCAATCTTTCCATAATTCGTAACAAACTTGCAGTAATAACCTGTTAAGCCTAGAAATCCACACAAGCTTTTGAGAGTCTTTGGGTGAGGCCAGTATTGCATAGCTTCAATATTTTTAGGATCCACCTTGACTCTGTCCTTTCCAACCAGATGAACCAAGTACTCTACTTCTGAGGTGCCAAAAGAACATTTAGACTGTTTCAGGAAAATTTGGTGCTAACAGAGTAGATGGAGAACTCGATCCACATGAGTAAGATGGTTTGTCTAGGTTTTTCTATAGATGAGGATATCATCAAAGAAAACTAAGACAAAATGACATAGAAAAGGATGGAAGACATGATTCATGATGCTTTGAAAGGTGGAGGGGGCATTACACAAGCCAAAGGGCTTGACCAAAAACTCATAGTGGCCCTCATGAGTTCTAAAGGCAGTCTTGGGAATGTTTGCCTCTTTCATACATATCTGGTGGTAGCCCAAATGAAGATCGTGTTTAGTAAAGAATTGGATGCCACTCAATTCATCTAGGAGGTCATCAATCGCAGGAATGGGAAATTTTTCTTTAATGGTAAGTTTGTTGAGGGCACGGAAGTCAGGACACATTCGCCAAGAACCTTCTTTCTTCAGGACCATGACCACAGGAGAAGAGTAGGGGCTCGTACTAGGGCAGATAATGCCTACATTAAGGAGTTCCTGGACCATTTTCTCAATTTCATTTTTTTGGGAAAAGGGGTGACGATACAGACGGATATTGGGAGGAAGGCTTTCGGGTACAAGGGGAATGGAATGATCATGAACACCATGGGAAGGAGGGAGTCCCTAGAGAGTGGAAAATACCACTTGATGTTTAGAAAGGATGCCTTGGAGGTATTGTGGCACTGAGGGTGTCTTTCTTTCTTGTATGGCATGGAGTTGGGAAATAACACTAGAATGAACTTTCTTGAGCATATTTTCCATGCGATGGGAACTAATGATCTCAGGTGAACTGACGTTCATTCCTTGGAACTTATATTTGTGGAAATCCTGGTAAAATTGCATGGTTAATTCCTTGAAATCCATGAGTATGGGACCCAAAGTCCTTAGCCAGTCTGCACCCAACACAATGTCACAACTACCCATGTCGATAGAAAATATATGATATTTCAAGTGGTAGTCACCAATTTGGAGACACACATTTTCACAACGCCCTCCACATTTCATGGAGCCACCATTGGCAATCATGATTTGGAAATTATTGATGGCATGGATGTAGCAATGAGTTTCTTAGGCAATGCGTCGATGAATAAAATTATGGGTGCTTCCACTATCAACCAAAATGATGACCTTCTGATGCTTGATGTAACCGATTAGCTTGAGGGTTTGGGGAGTGGAGAAGCCAATGAGTGCATTGAGGGAAATGACCGATTCTACTTTGGGAGGGTCTGAGGGAGGGGTTATGTCAATGGTTTTAGGTAACTCAGACACAAGGGGAGTTTCAACATCCTCTTCTGAAATATTCTTGGAGATGGCAATAAAAAGCTTTTGTTCCTTACACTTGTGGTCCGAGAAATATTTGTCATCACAATTATAACAAAGGCCTTTGAGTTGGCATTCATCCATTTCATCCCTGGTCAATTTTTGGATCTTTAGTGGAGCGGAGGGAGTAGTGGGATTTATAGGTTTAGGGCGAGGGATAAAGGCAGGTTTCCAGTTTTGAGAAGATATAACCTATTGTGCTTCTTTATATCTTTTGGTATCCCCCACACAACTATGAGGCCAAGCCCTGAGGACATGGGCCTGAATCTCATCCTTGAGGCCACTGATAAAACACTCTCGAAAAAAGGCATCAAACATGCCCTCTGTCCGAAAAGATAGGAACTCAAAGGAAGCTATAAAGTATTCCATTGTTCCTGATTGTTTCAACTTTGTCAAATGGCCCAAATGGTTGGTGTCAGTGTCAAAGCGTTCATAAAGCTCTACCACTAAGTGTGTCCAAGCAATAGACCCTTGATGAGAAGTTTTTCTCCATTGCCACCATTGCCAACATTCTTGATCTAGATGGAGAACACCATACCGGATTTTGGCCAAGTCATCTGAAATGTCATATAAAGAGAAATAATATTCCATTTAGGTTACCCAACTAGTGGGGTCTGAGCCATCAAATTTGGTCACATCCACCCACGGAAGGCGTAGGTAACGTTGAAAGTGATGGTGCTGAAAGTTATGGGAATGAGAGGAATGTTCACCTTCAGTATGTGGGGGTGAGTTAGAGGAAGGGTTATCTGTAGGGATATGAAGCTTGGTGCAGAGTAACGAAAAGATAGATTCAAGCTAGGCGTTCAGGTCTTATTTGATTTCCTCCATTGAGGAATGCATGGTTGTATTGATGGTGCCAACATTGGCACTGAGTTGATTCACTTCTTGTCGTGTCTTGGTGAGACTAGATTGCAAGGTATTGAAGCGATATTTCAAGTCTTGGCTACGGGTATGGGCCATGAGGACGAGGGAACCGAAAAGGGGCGGATGGGGTCAAAAAAATTGCCGAAAAATGATATCTATGAATGTGATAAGGGCGAAGATATGAATCCAATGGAATAGGTCTCAAATAATGGTGAAAAAATTTCCAGACTTTTTTTTTTTTTTTTACACCTACAGAGTTATACTCCGGTCTGAAGAATGTTGCAGTGATGAAATGCCCAAATTCTTAACCAATAATAAAAGTGTAGTTACTTGGCAACCCGAACACAGTTGCGCGGCAATAGATCTTGTTTGTTTTAATTTGTTTATGTTTATATCCCCAACGGTTAGGTATTCAAGGGTTCTACATACAAGGGTTTTCCCTACGCTATAGCTATCTGATATTCATGCGTGGTCCAACAGTAGTACTCAACCCAATATCTTAGGGCACTAACTAAAGAGGATAGACCGTACCCTTAGCCGTACTACCCGACTACCAAGGTACTAGAGAGTATCTTCCTGAGTGTTGTTCTCGGTGGCACTATAGCAGTCATGCAGCCAATCGGTTTATCTAAAGAGGGCTTCAGGAAATCTACGTCGATCCGTACACAGGTGTTGTTTGATGTGCTACCACTCGAAGGGGTACCAGCAGGGGTTACAAGGGTGGCCAACAGATGTGCGCTTAACAACCACTTGTATTTCTTGCGTGTATGAATCCCTCAACCATGATTTTATGCGTGTAACAACAGATCTTTGTGGCTTAAATATGTCAGAATACGTCTCTACCATGAAAAAAAATTACCCACAATTTCTGCCAAGGAAAGTGCTCTAATACCACTTGTAATATACCAAATATAAAAAGTATGCAGAACATAAATAAAATGTTAGAAATGGAAGAATAACAATAATATAACTAGAACAATCACCACAATAACACTGAAATGATATAAGAATAACAATAGAAATAACACTTTGATTATGAGAGCAATGTTCACAGGCCTCTTCGAGGGGGAAACCTCCAATCGAGCAGAACTCTATTACAATAAACTCCTAGCTAGGGTTCTCATACCCTTGACTCCTATTTATGCTAAATATGTCTATCAAAAGAAGCATCTAGAGGAAGATCCTTCTAGAAGTGGAAGCTTCTATTAGGTCTTCTTACATTTGACTTATTCTATTTTATTGCAAGGCCTTATTAATATTGACCTTTATTACATCCGAATATATTGTTCTACCTATGTGCGTGTTAGGACCCTAACAATTTCATATCATTGGAGATTAATGAGAAGCTAGGATTAATCATTCTTTTGAGTATCTATTTTCCTCTTTGTGAATGTCTAATTATTGTTCAATGGTTAGATTATTACTCTTAGAGGTTTCTTGGAAGACAAAGGATACTACTAGGAAAACTAATGGTGAAATGCTCCACTTGGAAGGGTTATCAAGGTACATTGTTTAGCCTTCCTTATTTGATCATTAAGGTTCTTTGTTCATGCATTGAGGTACAAATTCTAGTTATTATATCCTTTTTCTTGGCTAGACTTTGATTTAACCATGCTAGTATAGGCAAAGGCTCCTCCATGCACTGATCCTCCCATACAACCTTGACGAAAACCATCTAACCCTAGGTAGTGATTGAGGGTAAATTGTCATGGGAAAAAGTATCATAGGGATATTACTAAATACATAGTAAAATATCTCTAGGATTATCCTAGCAATCCTAGACATAAAGGGGGATAGACTTCTTATGGTTTTCCTAGATCTAGATTCAAACACATAGATTTATTTTTATCCTAAGGAATGGTGGAGATTTCATACCTTTATTCGTAGGTTGTCTTTCACAAATATTGGTTGTTGTATACTTGAAACTCAAGCTCCAAGATCCATGACCTACTTCCTGTATACAAAAGACAACAAAAACCTCTCTACCTTTCTACCTGGGATTAGAATCATAGATCTAACTTTGTTCTAATGACATCCATAATTAGATGAATCATATATAAACATTTGCATGATGAAATACAAACATATTAGGGAAAAAACAACTATTTATTGATAACATAATTGAAATTACATCAAGCTTACCTTGGGTGTTGATTCCATTCTCCCTTAACATCATTGATCCTTTCCCCTCCTTGCAGTGTTTTGGTCAGGCTAGGCTCACTGAATTATAGCTATGATGAACAAGATATGTGACTCTATAATTGAATATAATAACAATACTTCTAATTTATTTCCTCTCTTTCTGAATTTACTTTCCTTTGTTATAAATTTATTTGGAGGAGGATTGGAACAACTTCTAGATCTTCCAGAGACCATTGGATACTCAAATGACGTGAGTTCCTAATCCCTTTCCACAAAGATACAACTCATCCCTCACCTATCACCTTGTAACTCTATGATTCTAAAATTTTTACAGATCCTCTCTTTTTGAACACTAGTGACCACCAAGGTTCATCTCTTATTGTCTACTATGTGTCCCACGAGGACCTCCAAAAGGGCTCAAATATCAAGAAAAACGTGCATTTTGGCTTTCATCCTCTTATGGATTCCTCTTTGGCGTATAGGGTGCAAATTAAGGCTATAACAAAAATCTTGGAGGTTTTGTCAACACTACCCTATATTAAACCCTATCATTGACTTGGATGTGAATTAGTGACCCCATAATCCCTCAAAGGAATTGATTTTCTCCGGTGTCTTCAACCACCCTAAAACCAAAAAATGATTTTTTTATATATATATTAAATGTTATATCCTTCATATTTTTTATGCTATATGGTTCATTACTCAACACCTTTTTTTGCATTCAAAGTTTTGATACAATCATCACTATATAACAATCAAAACCTGAATTGTATTGATGCACCTATGAAATTTCTTCTATTTTATCTTATTGTGCATCCCATACCATCATATGGAATGATCCTAGAATCCCTAACACCCTATATTTACTTATTGTTCCATCTCTGAAATTTTTGTGCATACTTGTATTGATCCTTTTCTCTTCCTCAAACCCCCTAGGTCTTTGGGAATGTCTCCCTTGGAGTGGATTCATCATTATCCTAAACAGAAAGGGGTATCCTATTAAGGTGATAATGATAGAATTACCCTCGTGTTATGCCAATATTGTCCCACATGACTTGGGCTTTGGGGAAGTATATATTGCATGATAACATGATTAATAAATGATTTGTATGGATGAGTGTATTGGTTTTATTGGGTGCATTTACTTCACTATTTTGATCCATAATAATATTTGACATTTGCATTACTAAGTCAGCTTGTATCTTAAATTCACTAATTCATGGGGTCAACGTGTATCTTAAATTAACTGATTCCACATTCGTCTTATTCCATTTGTCATAAAATTTTCACTCTTGCATCCCTTGAAATTGGATAGCTATGACCGGTGTGAAGGTATTTTTTCTAGATTTTTCTAAACTTACTCAGCAACTTATGCATCATGGGTAGTTTTAGAACTATTTTCAGAATCAATTGGAACTTTCACCAATTGCTAGTTTGAAGTGCATTGGAGTTGAACAAACTCTTTTCCAGGATTAAAATATTTTGGACATGTTAGCAACATTACTTGTCTTCGACATAGGGATATCCAGGTCTGTAGGTTGCATAAGAAGCGACAGAGCAAAAATCCTTTTCGGACTTAAAATCAAGCGAGCGAGCATTCCATTCTTCAGAAGAAAGGATTCAATGACAGAGCAGAGCAGCGGTTAGTGGGTAATTGCAGTTAACCAAGTCACGCCAAGTATAACGCAAAAATGTTTTTAAGGAAGTCAACGGTCAGAATTCTCCAGGAGGAATTCGCAAAGTTACGAGGGCCGTTGATCGCGAATAGTTCAAGCGCAATGTTTTTTCTCGAACTCGGGGTTTGTGAGTTCGAAGGGTGGACCGTATCCTTTGGTTGCACGAGATTCCAAGTTACGAAAAGTGCTCAGAGGGGGTCAACCATCGCTGACCATTGCGTCTCAGGACTTCACGAGGGGAGAGTGCCAAAGTTCAATACTCCAACTCGCGAGGTCACGAGTAGCGAGAAGCAATAGTACCTGGGCCCTAGCCGACGGTTACATGTAGAGAGCGCTGACCAGGAAAGTAGCCCAGCCCATATCGGCATCTCAGGGAGTGGGAGTTTAGACAAGGGAGCCAAGGGTCTTCAACCGACAAGCTCACGAATCGTGAAATGAAAAGAAATTTTAATGATGGGCCCATAGTATCTCCGAAAGTGTTCTGGGCCATCCAATCAAAAGAGGGGTACGTGATGCGCGATTAAGTTCTATCACCCCTTTGCGCAT
>JASDQU010027773.1:0-29432 GCA_032191745.1 Picea mariana | reverse complement strand
TAGTAAATTGCCAAAATGGCCAGAAAACTGTTTTGAGCCATTTGGAAAAGGTGGGTGGCCCCCGATATCCACCTGGATCAAGAGGAGCTCTCAGGTGTCTGTTTTGCAAGGATCAATGGATAAGGTACTGAAACTGCAATGTTCTTGGAACCTCACGGGGAGGTATCCATCCCCTATGAAGCCAGATGTTAACACATGGAATGTTCAGGAGTCAGGAGACTCTCCTAAATTTCACAACATTTTCAAAATAATTCATGTGTCAAATCTTTTTATGATTATCATTTTGCAAAAATTCTCTAATGATGAAATCTAGTTTTCAGTGTCATCACATCATCAAGCAGCTCTAAAGGGTCATTTTTAAAGGGAGAGTTTATCATTTTATATATCATTTTCATTTTGTAAAGAAGGTGTTGTAGACTGGTTCATCCCTCTGCAAATTGTAACTGGTGGTGCAGACTGTTTCACTGCAAACTCTATGAAGATGTCATTGGTGGAATCTTAAAGGGCTGATAGACTTGGTTCTCTACAACAAGGAGTGGGATTTGATGTCAAAGGTTATAAAAGGAATAAAAAAAGGTTTGAATCTTGTTTCCATGTTTTTGACATCAATTGACATTTTTTGAAGACAAAATAACACCTACAGGAAAGTTCACAACGCATCATGCAGAGGCACTGCGAACTGCTAAATTGAAACAATTTACAACAAATTAGTACACAACAAAATCATATTTTCATAATAAATTTTAAATAATGATCTGGGTTCTTCTAAAATTATTTTTGGAGATGAATCATAATATCATTGACTTGATGAACAAAATTCAGTTCAACCCATTTCGTAGTTTGGGAGAAAAGTTGAAAACATCACCTACATGAAAGTTTGTAGTGCATACGCTGCAAATTTAACAGTTTGTTGGAATTCAAGCTGTAGGAGGGTTTCCACCTATATTAGGGTGTTCAAATGGTTTGATAGGAGTTATTTGGACATGAGGGACATGTGTTCTATCACCAGATCAAACACCATGACTTGTTTCAAAAGGCAGTTATCACAATAGACAAGATCCAAAAAATAGGAGCTAGGTGGATTTTTTGTTTCACCTTGTTGTAACAACTCCTAGAGAAAAGGGAATCCAATGCAACCAATTGGGATTATATCTCTTTATAGTAGGAAGGAATGATACACTATCTATACAAGTTGTTTTGTTAAGGAAAGGGTTCAGTTCTAGACTAGAGAGGGGCGTTAGGAGGAGTAATAAAACTGTGTGTGTTTATTTGTAAAACATGAGGGCCTGTGCTGTAAGCATTTCTGCCATTGAAGATTCATGAAGATGTTTATTAGATGTTGCTTTTCTTTGTTGTCATTTTACCTTATCTTCTTGATTAAAAATATTGTAGTCTTTGAGGATCATAGCCACCATTGATTGATGGATTCATGAGAAAACAAGGATCTGTTGTAGCTTGCATATTAATCACTGTTTATTGTTTAAGAACTCTTTAATCTATTTGCAGAAAGGATCTTTGTACGATGGATTCTATGCCTTTTTGTCATATTCTCTATTCTTATACCCACAATTATATAAAACCTTTATCTGGTATACAATTTAATTTCCTTTGATCTGTAGGATGTTATGACTCCATGCCCAATGGAATGCCTCTGCAGGCAATTTGTTTCCCTCTCCCTTTTTTACTCAGTCTTGCTAATCCACTCAAGTATAAACATGTTTTAATCATTTATATTCTAATGGGTACTCAGGCTATTCTTAAAGAAGCCTAAGAACAACTCCTAGTGTTAACCGATTCCAAATGTCACCTTTGTGAATCATTGTGTCCTTTGGGTGTGATGTGCCCCTTAATGAACCAACGTTCCCAAATGAAGCGATGCGCCCCTTTATGATTCGACATGCCCATGAACCCTTGTGCTTGTCAACCTTCACATCCCTTGGGATAGGCATGCCCCAACCTCTTGGTGCATCCCATGATTTTCCTCATGCTTGGGAAATCCCCTTGGTGTGTTCACATGCCCAAGGTGCCCACTTGCCCAACTAGTGCGACTCTTGGGTGCCGGAGTAACCCCAAATTCTGTCTACTTGACGACTTGGGAAAGGGTACCCACACCCTTCTAGTCGAGGACCTTACATTACCCATGATGGGTCTACTTTCTCCTAAAAGTGTTGATAATTGCTTTAAGGTAATAGATTCAACCGCTCTAATACTAATATGATCCATAAATGATAGGCCTATGTCCCGTCCATCTCATCAACTTGGATCCTCTATATATATAAAACTTGTCATTTCTCTGCATTCACTGATAGGATTAGTTCATGCATGTGTTTTTAACTAGAATGAATGACATTGTGATAATAAAGTTCCAAGGCATGGTTTTCTGCATTCAAAAAGTTAAAACTATATACCCACTCATAAAACAAGCAACAAAAATGCATTGAATAACACTTTGTTTACAAAAATTCCAACACTCAAAATTTGTGGCCTTATTTAATGTGAAAGCGCTAAGCTAATGTTCTTCCCATTCAACACATATTTATCTATATGATAAAGAAATGTTCCAAATGCGAACACTACTCCTCATTGATTTCCATGATGCATTAACGATGTATATGTATGGTGAAAAATTTGAAATTCCAATCACATATACAAACAACAATTTTGTTTATGCAAACAAAGGATGTTGTACCATGTGGTTTCTAAAACACAAAAATAATTGCTTTAACCCAACAATCCAAGAAAACTATCCATGCATTCAATTCTCATGATGGGATATTTAGATGCTATAAATGATTAAGGATGAGGCCAATTCTATGAATGTGACATGTTCGCAAACTCCCTTACTTAGTGAACACCCTAGCTCGAAATTTTGTATCCTATTGTTTATACAATAAGGAAGTCAAAATGAAATGGAATAGTGGGATCGTTTCCATCATAATGTATTTTGAAGAGAGCACACCCAATATTTCATTACCAATACATTAAAATATTATGGTAGCTCAAGGAAACTACACTGGAGGTCCAATTAGAGAGTTGTTTGGATATAGGAGGTGATACACTATGCATAAGGGTGTTATTGCATGAGGTTCAAATAACCAAAAAAATTGCATGAGGTACTTCCATGAGATTACGGATCCAGAGTATTCTCTATTCATATTCATTTTCAATTTGTACTCTTAATTGTGGGCCATGCAAAGGCCATTGTATCTTGATCCAATTAGTAATTTGACTATTGTTATCTAATATTTTGTAACTCAATGTCATTTCAGGTTCTATATTTAGTCTCTATGAAGGTTTTTAGACATACTTCTTTACTAATCCTTAGTTGAATCTTCCTCTATATCCATACATTCTGCTAGTGGATTTATGTTAGCTACATCTATGCTAAGATTGTTTACATCATAGATGTGGATCTCCTCAAATCTAAGTGTTGTGTTTCCATGCTCTAATGCATACAACACTTGAATTTCCTCAAGTCAAGAAAACCATGACACTTCCTCATGTATCTTATTGTTAGGTACCAAATATATTATAATAAGCATAAAACAAAAATACTATAGAAAATACCAGCAGAACAACAAAATGTAGATAACCACAATACCAAAAATGATACATTTATTTATATAAAGCAATATTCACTTGCCGCTTCGAGGGGGAAACCTCCAACAAAGTAGTGATCTATTAGAATAATTCTCAAGACAAAGATTTATCATGCCTACTACTCTTATTTATACTAATTCTATCTAAGATATTTCTATAGGTAGAAGCTTCTATTAGGTGTTTTTACATTGACTTGTTCACATTGATTAAATAAGCCTTATTAACTAATGTCAACCTTTATTACTTGGAAAATATATTATTCTACCTACATGAGGGGTTAAGGAGGTTAAGTCCTTAACATGCCCTCCCCCATGAATAACAACCTTGTCCTCAAGGATTGAGATGAGGAAATTGTTGCAAAATGGTGGCCGACTCCCAGGTGGCATCTTCTGGAGTTGTATCTTTCCACTTAACTAACACTTCCTTGATGGTGCACTAATAGAGACGACACTCTCGCTGGTCCAAGACTGCTTGTAAGCCGTAATCAAATGGAAGAAAATTCTTAATTCAACTCAGGGATACTGGTTTTAGTTTGGCACTTAGTTCCAAGAACTTTGTTTAAGCATGAGACATGAAAAACAAGATGGATCTTAGAATGATTGGGAAAAGATGATTGGCAAGCCACATACCCCACTCGCTTGAGAATTGTACAAGGACCATAAAATTTTGGGGCAAGTTTTTGACAACGTTCAACTTTGAGTGAAGTCTACTTATAAGGTTGCAAACGAAGAAACACCTGGTCCCCTTCAACAAATTGATTTTCAAAAAAACCATCATATGCTTGTTGCTTTATGTGATTTTCAGCCATGACCAAATTTTCTTTAAGGGTACGGAGAATGACCTCTCAGAATCTAACATTTTTTTAAAACTCCTGAATCTTCAAGACAACTGACATGTATGAGAGAACCGACAATGAATTTTATTCATAAAATGCTTCAAAAGGAGTCATGCGAGTAGCTATATGGTAAGATGTGTTATACCACCATTTAGCTAGGGGTAACCACTGATCCCATTGATTTTTTATGTCAGATGCAAAACACTACAAATATTTTTCCAAACACTTGTTGATAACTTTAGTTTGGCAATCTTTCCGAGGATGATAGGTGGTGTTGATATGCAATTGGGTTCCCTAGATCTTGAACAATTATTTCCAAACATTGTTTGTGAAAGTTGGATCTCTGTCAAAGACAATAGAATGTGGAATGCCATGAAGTTTGAAGATATTATCCATGAAAATTTGAGCCACTATGGATGCGATGAATGGGTGTTGAAGAGCATACAAATGAGCATATTTGGAAAGATGATTGACTACCACCATGATGACCAAATTATTTCTCGGTTTAGGTAAGCTAACAATGAAATCCATAGAAATATCCCTCCAATTAGTAGGGGGAATCATAAGTGGTTGGAGTGTTCCTAGGGCTTTGATTGTTTCTCCCTTGTTGCATTGACAAACATCACATTCAACCACAAAGGTGCGTATG
Organism: Picea mariana; assembly: GCA_032191745.1. Classification (NCBI taxonomy): domain Eukaryota; kingdom Viridiplantae; phylum Streptophyta; class Pinopsida; order Pinales; family Pinaceae; genus Picea; species Picea mariana. The sequence goes on along the minus strand of JASDQU010027773.1, from coordinate 24,348 downwards.
CCCTGTTTCATACCATCCTAGAAAAAATAAATTTTGACCCTTTCATAGGTTTTGGTAAACCTTGAATTCCCAACTATGGGTGAAGCATGAAGCTCAAAAATCACCATGGAATTAAGTTTTATTACTATTTGCTTAAACAAAAATGACCTTTGTAGCGAAGCTCTTCATTGTGCAAGTAGTACCCTTAAGAAGATGGAGAATGGTGTTGCAATTGTTGGATTAGGAAAAAACGTTTGGGTTCTTGCAACCATTCTCGATGAACAACTTGGAGCCAATCGGGTATAATGAAGGAGAGGGAAAATAGGGACCCTTCTTCTTCATACTTCCTGGAAAGAGCATCAACAACCACATTTTATTTTCCCTTCTTGTAAATGATCTCATAATCATATCCAAATATCTTGGTCACCCATTTTAGTTTCTCTGAGGAGGAAATGAATTGTTCCATAAAATACTTGAGGCTCTGATGATCGGTTTTCATTTGGAAGCATTGCCCAAAAATATAAGAATTCCAGAGATCCACGACATGCAGAATAACCAAAATTTCCTTTTCATGGATTGATTGGCCCAAATGTCTCTCTGAAATTTGTTTGTTGGTAAAGGCCAAAGGCGTGCCATCTTGCATGAGGAATTTCCCAATTCCTCTCCCTGAAGCATCACATTCTAGGACAAAAGTATTTGTGAAGTTGGGTAGGGACAGGACTGGAGTCATGCACATAGCCTTTTTTGAGGCATCAAAAGATTGATCAGCTACTGGAAGCTAGGTGAAAGCATTATTTTTAAGGACAACAGTGAGAGGTGCTACAATTTTTCCATAATTCTAAACACACTTGCGATAATATCCCGTTAAACTTAGAAAACCATGCAAGCTCTTAAGAGTTTTAGGGTGAGGCCAATCCTTCATAGCTTCAATTTTCTTAGGATCCACCCATACACCATCCTTGCCGACAATATGACCTAGGTACTTTAGTTTTGAGGATCCAAAGCCACATTTAGATTGTTTGAGGAAAAGTTGGTGCTGAAAGAGTAGATGGAGAACTTGGTCCACATGGGCGAGATGGGTTTTCCAAGTTTTACTATAGATGASAATATCATCAAAGAAAACTAAGACAAAATGATGGAGAAAAGGATGAAAGACATGATTCATGAGACTTTGGAAAGTGGAGGGAGCATTACACAKGCCAAAGGGTATTACCAAGAACTTATAGTGACCCTCATGAGTTGTAAATGGAGTSTTGGGAATACCTTCCTCTTTCATATGTATTTGGTGGTAGCCAGAATGAATATAAAGTTTAGTAAAGTATTGAGCACCACTCAATTCATCCAATATTTCATCAATGACAAAAATGGGAAATTTGTCTTTGATGGTGAGTTTTTTGAGGGCGTGAAATTCTAGACACAGGCACCAAGTGCCTTCTTTCTTGAGTACCATGACCACAAGAGAAGAATAGGGGCTAGTAATAGGATGGATAACATTGGCGTCGAGCAAATCTTGAACAATTTTCTCAATTTCATTATTTTGGGAAAAGGGATGACAATAAGGGTGAACATTGGGAGGAAGACTTCCTAATACTAGAGGAATGGAATGGTCAAGAACACCACAGGAAGGGGGAGGTCCATGGGAAGTGGAAAAAATATCTTGGCGTTTGAAGAGGATATATTGGAGGTTATGATGCACAGAGGGTGTCTCAAATGATTGAATGGAATGGAGTTGGGAAATAATTCCCGAATAACCTTTTTTGAGGATATTTTCCATTCGATGGGAACTGATGATCTCAGGGGAGATTATTGTATTTCCTTGAAACTTATACTACTATCCCTCATGTTGGAATTGCATGGTTAATTCATTAAAATCCATGAGGATGGGGCCAAGAGTGCATAACCATTCCGTACTGAGAAAAATGTCACAACCTCCCATGTCGATAACAAACATATGAGATTTCATGTTGTATTGATCAATTCAAATATGGACATTTTCATAACACATGCCACATTTCATGGAGCCTCCATTGGAAATCATGATTTGAAAATAGTTGATGGAACGTATATACAAATTAATTTCCTAGGAAATGCAATGATGAATAAAATTATGGGTGCTTCCACTGTCAACAAGGATTATGAACTTCCTATGATTAATGTAGCCAATGATCTTCAGGGTTTGGGGAGCAGAGACGCTAGTGAGGGAATGTAATGAAATCAACAGTTAAACTTCTGGTGGATCAGAGGGTGGAGAAGGATCAACTCCAGGGGGTAGTTCTTCCACCAGGGAAACTTCAACCTTTTTGTCAGCAACATCCTTAGAAATGTCCATAAAAATATTTTGTTCCTTAAACTGGTGCCCTAGAAAATATTTTTCATCACATTCATAGAAAAGGCCCTTGAGTTGGCATTTATCCATTTCAGCTCAAGTTAATTTCTAGATATTGGGAGGAGTAGCATGAGGGGTAGGATTTGTAGGTCGAGGGAGAGGAATAAAAGAGGGTTTTAGGTTCGAGGAAAAAAAATATGGTGTTCTTCTTTGGAACATTGAGTAGCTTCCAACCATGTTTGGGAGAAATCCATGAGGACCTAGTCTCTAATGTTATCTTTTTGCCACTAATAAAGTATTCCATGAAGAAGGAATCAAACATGCCCTCTATTATGAAATCCAATTGCTCAAATGCGGCAATAAAGTCTTCCACCGAATCAGAATACAACTTGGTTAAATGAACTAGATTGTGTTTGTCGGTGTCAAAACACTCATAAAGTTCGACCACAAATTGTGTCTAAGAAACATACCCTTGGCGTGATTTTTTTCACCATTTCCACCATTGCCAGCATTTAAGATCTAGATAGAGAACGATGTAATGATTTTTTTCCAAGTCATTAATGATGCCATGCAAGGAGAAGTAATGTTCCATTTGAGTGACCCAACCAGTGGGATCCAATCCATCAATTTGTTCACTCCCACTCATAGAAGATGCAGATCATGATGAAGGGGGTTGGACTAAAAATTATGGGAATTAGAGGAAGAAACACATTCCGAGTTTAAATATTGTTCATATGAGGTAAGGCCTCCGGGAATATTTGGTTTTTCCATGAACTAGGCAACAAAGGGTTCAAGATGGCTGTCGAGGTGGTCAATGATGTCCTTCTTCATGGCATGTTGCATGCCTTCCATGTTCTGCTTCATGCCTTCCATTTTGGCATCTAGTGTGGAATTGAGGCAGGTTTCAAGGTATCGGTTATGGGTGTGTGCCACGGAAATGGGTTACTGGTGAAGGGTACCACTACAATCAAGAAAAAGAGAGGAATCCAATGGAATGTGTGGGATATAAGGGTGCTACAAAGGGTGGGTGGGTCCATGAAAAAAAAAGCTTGAAAAGTGAAATATACCACTCCGATAAGGGAGAAAAGGGAAATCCAATGGGATAGGTCCTGTAATACCCCTAGGATAAACCCCAATTATAATGTAAAAATAGGATGGTGAGCCATGATGCTTAGGCCATAGAGCCTTTGTATATATTTTTTGAGGCCAGAGTGCCTGTGTGATTATTAGGCTGGAGATCCTATATGCTAAAAGGCTAGTGAGCCTAACATTGTAATATGTAATCACACTCATACATTAATAAAATGCATCACTGCTGCAAACCCAGTCATATGAAAGAGTATGAGGGGAGAAAACTCCACTAGAAAGGAAAGGGGGCTAAGGGTCTAGGAAGAAGGGCTAATCCAAGGAAATATTATAATAATATTTCCTAAAGTCTAAGTCATGGGATATGATTTTATCCTGAGTTCCTAAAAGTGGGGAACATATCACCAATTGGATCCCATGTAGTTCCTATCTCGACAAGTGTCAATTTGGGAACATGCAAATATAAAGTGGAATATTAGTGTATTTTCTTATCATTCTAATCATTTACTCATCACTCTAATCCCTCTCACATTCTATATTTCAATCCATAGCTGTACTTGTACGTGGGAAGTTTTTGGAACTTATTATACCTAGTAATTCCTTGGGGATTTAGGTCGAAGAAGCAGGTTTTCAGGCCTGTGGGTGTTGGATTGACGAAGTGGGTTTTCAGGCTCATAAGCATTCTCTCCAGGTAAGTGAACTGCTAGGAATTATTTTCCCAATGTGCCAAGATACAGTTACAAGGCTATGATACTTCTTATTTGGCATGTTGATGAAGCCTCAAATGGGAAGTGGGGTAGCTGAAGGATTTTTGAGCAGAGAATAGGAAGACTTCCGAGGGTGGGACAAGCATGTGGGGAATGAGAGATTGTAGGATATCTTCTAGAGTTGGCAGCTTAGTTTGAGCATTTTGGTTGTTGACAAAACTTATCCTAGATTATGAACCCTTTACCTTGGTGGAATTTAATCCCCAACTCAGGAGTGACTTGCTACTGAGATGTATGAGCAACAAAGTCTATGGATGGGAGGAAAGTTTGAGGTCTGCAAGCAGTTGGTAAATTTTTACAAAAGATAAGTGTCTTCTGTGTATTTTATTTTATTATTGTGTGAATACATGTGTATTATGTTATTGTTTTTTCCTGTATTAATTATGCATGTATATCTTTGTTGTGGTCTATATAATTTTGTGCATATGCAGAGCAATTTTATTTAAATTAATGGTACCATGGTTGGAAATTTTTGTGTGGAATGGCCCAACTTGGGGCTGGGGATGCTAAAATATGGTATTAGAGAAAATTTTGTTGATTAGTTGGTAGTGGGGATGGTACAATGTGGTATCAGAGCCATAGGTTCAACACTAAGCTTGTATGGGCTAGAGACAAATCAATGAAGCTGAGTTTGAAGAAATTAAATCTATGAGGATGTCTGCAACATGTTTGTGAAAATTATTTCCATGAATTTGGAAGAAATTCATGAGGAATTTAAAGGAATTGAACCCATGGATTAAAAATCCCCAGTTTTAATATTTGTTTGGGTATTTTCATGCCTGGAATTGGTTGAAATATGAATTTTAGAGTTATAGTGAAGCCATGGCGAAATTGGGAAAAAATCTCAAATTTATGAGCGAATTCTAGTGAAATTCTTGCCCATAAATGCCATCAGTCCTGTGTACATGTAATTGGTTGTGTGTGGGGCCAAAATTGGCCACAAAAATCTTAATTACACATTTCCATGGTGTCCTATGTGAAAAATTAGAAACTATGCATTTTTGGGAATTTATGAAATTTGGATATTTTGTCGAACATGATGTTGGCATAATGTGGCGATGAGGTGGAAATGATGTGGTGATGATGCGGAAACCATGACATGGAATGAAATGGTGGCATGGAAATGATGGAAACCAGTGGCATGGTGGAAAGTGATGTGGGGGCCACATGGGACAATGGTATAGCCAATACCAAAACCACTGTCGCATGGCTAGAAAGTGGTTTTGTCTTACAACTCTTGGACCATGTGTGTAACACCCCACTTTCTAAATCTACAATTGTGTATAATTAATAATGAATCATGGTTTCCATGTAATGGAATAAGAACAATGTAAATGTATTATTGATTGATTTAAAATTCCAACCAACTGACTGTGGGGTGAAGCCTTGAAGTACTCGCCATGATACCACTAGAGGAAAAAGTGAGGGAACATAGAGAGAGGGTCATCATGCCATTAGGACCCAAGATTCCTTTCTAAAACAATTAATCTATAAACAATAATCTATTTCATTGATTTCAAGAAAAAGTATTTAATGGGAAGAGGGATGGTAGTTGAACAACCACCAACCCAAATGAATGAGGGCATGGGAGGCCTGGCTAAGACAACAAAAAATCGTCAGCCTAAGGTACCAATTCTTACATCTAGATTGAATCCATAGATTTTCCTTTTGATAAAAGGAAGAAGGATAGGTTGAGAAAATTCCCTCCAAATAGGTAGTAGGTATTGAAGGGAATATGAGAGAACTCAATCTAGAGAGATTTCAGATCCCAGAGGTAGGGGAACGACTGCATAAAAACATAGTAAAGGAAACAGAGCTTGAGATATGAAATTTGGGTGGAGAGTACAAAAGACTAACCTAAGTTGAGAAGGCTGTGAGTTTGATACTAGGAAGGTGTATGAAAAAACTCATTGAGACTTGAGCTAGGTGGGTGTGGGGAAAATTTGTACCAAGAGTGGTGTGAAGGAGTGTGCTTCACAAATGGTTGAGAACCAGAGAGAGAGTTTCCCTGCTGGTATCATGGCTTGGAACGGGGGTGGCCAAAATGCTGAGAATGAATGCTTCTTAGCCTATGGTATGGTGGAAAGGTGGACACTTGTAGTCAGGTTTCTAGCTAGAAACTGTAACACATAAGTATCTTTCACCTTGTGTAACTTAATTGAAGGCACAAGACTCATATTTGTGATGGTATGGTAAGTGTCTTCCTGTTTTACACTGTGTATCATTCCTTTGAAAGTTATTATACTGGTATGATAATGTGTCTACATGGAGATGAATGTGTAGTGCATATCTAAACAGGATAAACCTACATTTTACCTTGAATGATTAAGGAATTTCACAAGGGTACCCTCTCGTGGATGAAATTGTATATTCGCACCTCCTGTGTATCCAATAGAGATTTATCTCTATGGATTGTGATAACTATGGGTTAAAGCATGAAATACAGTGTAAACATCATATTAACAAGGGTTACAAAGTTCTGAGGGGTTTCAATAAGCCTTATAGAATTGGGTAGCAGAATCCCTGAGACACTAAGTCCTGAAGCGAACTGTTGGAAATACAAAAAACTTTATTTTTATCAGAAGGAATTGTAGCTGTTGATCTTGGTATAATGAGTTACTCCTGACTATTGATCGAATTCCTTTGCACTCCAAGGCATGACAAGAATTGGGATCTTTTCTAATCATTGGATTCCTCTAAGGAAGATAGAAAGATCCTGACCATTGATCATGCTCCTAAAGTACGAGGATCGTCAAGGACCCAGGTTGTTATCAACTGTTTGATTTATTAGGGAACGACTTAAGTAAATTATATACCATTGGATCCAAAATGAAAGGAGGTGTCAGTGTCTAACATTCATAGTAGGTTGTAGTAACAAGACTATGATGGGAAGACTCTGAGCGATAATCTTAAACATATATTGGGTAGATTTCAGGAATAAATATCAACCATTGAATCTATGATGATCTATCACAAACATGAGTCTAAAAGTGGGAGGACGTACGTCTATGTAAGATGTTAGCATGACAATCTACATGACATTGAGTTAACACATGGCAATAGTTGATTGGTCGTTGAGTTGAGAGTGGTTGTGTTGGGATTTAAACCTTTTCTTTTATCCTTAGCTGTTGATCTTAGAATAGTGAAATGATATTGACCGTAGATCAGAGTTGTCGATCTATCAGAGAAAAAATAGAGTGATCATGATTTTCCATCGTAGTAGGCTCTTCAGATTCATTCAAACCACTAGGGCGAAAATACTATAATGGCCAGGCTCATAGGAGCAATCCCAACCATCCATTAGATCCCGACAAAAGGGAACATTGACCATTAATCTGTGAGAATAGGAGGAGGTCTGAGAGTGGATATTAGTTGTTTATCACAGAGTGTGATTTAGAGTGGAGTTGTCGAAACCACTCTGAAGAAGGAAATTATATGAGGTCTAATCTAGACCGTTAATCCATCGAAATTGAAGGGGCTTTGAGATACAAATATGACCATTGATTTGATGGGAATGGAGGAGCTCCGAGATGAATTCTAGTCCGTTGATATTCCTAGGCCTAGGGAATCCAGTGGATGATCAAGACCATTAATATTTAGTTTAAGTCCCAAGGGGACGATGTGGAGAGTGCCACATGTTGAACATAAAAGGTTCCATGTGGCCTAGTGACCTGGTGCCTATAAATGAAATTCCATGAGAAGTATGAAAGCCACGTGTTAGGGGACATTAGGACTGTGTGTCACATGGAAGTGACACCACATGTCAAAATGATTTGGCACGACTAAGAAGTCATGACCAAATTCTAATTGTCCATCTGAGGAGGCATGCCATAGTGGTTCTATTCACCAAGGAAATTTTCACTCCGACGGAGGGGCTCTGAGGAGTGATCCCAGTCGTAGATAGGTGAAAAGGTGAAATGAAATCTCATTCATCGATCTATGTGGGTCCAGTTGAGCACTCAACACACCATAAAAATCCTATGTCACTTTTTCCACTTTTTGGGTACCAAGTGATCTTTGCACTATCTGATTCGACTTCATTTTAAGAGATGTTTGGCTTTTCTTATTATCTCGAATCTCATTATATTTTTAGATATGTTGAACTTATGAAAACCCATGACTTAAAAATGAACCTTGAAGCCTGAATAATCAATCAAAATCCAAAACACTTCACCCGACACACTCAGATTCAACATCGGTAAATAGTAAGTTTTCTTTGCGCCAATGTTTTGCAAATAGATATCGTCGGTAGCCGATTCCTCTTTGGCATCGATAAAAGACAAGGGGAATATTCATTAATCAAGAAATGAAAGATATTTCTGATAGTCAATACCCAACGCACCTATCGAAATTGGGGAAGACCGAAAAAGATCTCAATGAACATTCTGACCATGCCAAAACGTTTTCCCGATCGTAGATCCCCAAAGCATTTTGGCATTGAGAATTTTTCGAGGAATCTAATCCGAAGAAAACACGTGATAGGTTTATTCTTGATTGTCGACCCCCGATACCTTTTCGACATCGCCGAGCTAAGGTATGTTTTAAAATGAAGAACTTAACAAAATCCCTGACTCCAATTAATACACACGGATTAGGTCACCTATCTTCAATGCCACGTGTCTGTGCCAGATCGGAGAACCGTACGGTTTAGTTTTTCCCCGAGTCATTTCCTTGGGCCCCCTAAGTCCAAGTCACACTTCCAAGTAAACTTTTCCACGATAGCATTGTACTATGAGATTGATCGGCGTCCGAGCTTTTGCGAGGGACATCAACGAAAACGTTCATAGCACATCCCCGATCCTTGATCCACCCACTGAGACAACGACACGATGGGATGTTTTAGCATTAGATATGATTACATTTTGGGCATTTAATGTTAAATTTGGCAGCATCGACAGTCATTCTCTAATGAGAGGCCATATGGGCCACCCTGAGGCTAGTCGGGGAGATTTGGAGAATCAACGAGTCTTGTGAGGTACTGACAAAAACCAGGGGGAACGTACAACCTCTATGAGTCAAACCAAAAGTCAGGACGAACAAGATGCTATGTGAGTCTAATGCAAAATTCAAGAGGAACGTACAACCTCTGTGAGCATAGACAGTCTAGTGCAAAAGTCAGGGGGAACGTACAACCTCTGTGAGCATAGACAGACTAGTGCAAAAGTCAGGGTGAACGTACANACAGACTAGTGAAAAAGTCAGGGTGAACGTACAACCTTTGTGAGCCTAGTCAAGCCTTGTGAGCCATGAGAAAAATTTAAGGCATCTAGCAAAAGTTAGGTTGAATATAAAATTCCTATGAGATAGAAACAAATGATATTCCTAATATCACAAATGATATAAATGTATTGATCTAGTGCGTTGGAACGTGTAACATTATCCACCATGAAGAGAATTTCAAATTTCCTTGTAAAGAGTTGAGTTGTAACTGAAGTCTCAAGTCTAGTTCTATTTTAGAACTAAAGTGTAATGCTGAGTTGTAACTGAAGTCTTAAGTCTAGTTCTATTTTAGAACTAAAGTGTAATGTTGAGTTGTAACTGAAGTCTTAAGTCTAGTTCTATTTTTGAACTAAAGTGTAATGATGAGTTGCAACTGAAGTCTCAAGTCTAGTTCTATTTTCGAACTAAAATATACCAGTCTCAAGTCTAGTTCTATTTTCAAACTAAAGTATACTGGTCTCAAGTCTAGTTCTATTTTCGAACTAAAGTGTAATGCTGAGTTGTAACTGAAGTCTCAAGTCTAGTTCTATTTTCGAACTAGATTATACCAGTCTCAAGTCTAGTTCTAAGTTCGAACTAAAGTATGAAGTTGAGTTATGATTAAAGCATGCAAACATATTACTATTTTGAGCCTCTTCTCTTTTCCTCTTCAGCCTATATAAGTAGAGGTCGAATCCTCTCTTCAACACAGCTTGATATGCAGGTTAAGGGTGAAGCAATAGAGGCACATATCAGTGATAAAGAGGCAACATACCAAAGAAGCATATCAGTGTTTTATATCAGCAAAAGAGGCTGCATATCAGAGGCGTATATCAACAACATATCAGTGTTGTATATCAACAATAGAGGCAACATATTAGAGGTGTATTTCAACAAGGTCTCTTAGGTGTTTTCCAGGTCAGAGTCATCTTGGCAAGCTCTTTAAGAGAAGAACATTCATGGTGGATATTTGTAAGTGATCTTAAATTATTAATGCAATAAAGGAATATCATTTGTTGGGGTTTTTCTCCCTGTACAGGGTTTCCCCAGGGTATATGTGTTGTTGATGTGCATGCCTACTTATCTACATAGTTATTGCTATTCGGTTATGATTTGGTATTGTTGAAGTGTATTAAGCTGGAATCAAAGTGTTGAAGAAAATAAAAGAATCAATCGGCATAAGAAATGAGGCTCATAATTTAACATTTAAGGGGATAATTAATACCAAATCCTACATTATTTTCTACCTTGTGCGCCAATCAACACGACTGTTTTAAATGACTGATAGACCATATCACCCCCCGTGCCTCCACTGTCAACCCACGATGAATTTAATTTACAGAGATTCAACGACAAATTTGTTTAAATTTCACTCATCACCCGAATTGAATAGATGATGCGACATGGTAATTCCTTCACTAATTTAAGTTCTCTTGAGCCATTGTAAGCGGAATCATTCTACGCGTAAGGAAATTCAGAGCCTCCGGAGAAGCGAGACGAGTAATTCGAAAGCTACAAAGATATCATGAGTATCAAATAACCAGGTTTAGCAATATTTACAGGTATGTACCCAAGTCTATGGATTTTACATGTTTTCACTTCATATATTTTTATCCGGTGTTGCTCTGTACACGGTCTCTGAAGATTTATTTTTGATTGCAGGAACAATTCCTCCAAGAAATCGAACCACTAGATGATGAACGAGGGCGCAGAAGCTGAAAGAAATAGATTTAGGTGAAGGCTCCTCCCCAGGGGTCGTAAGATAATTGGAATAAACACTGAGACTGGAGCCTGTCATCAAAACATCAATGAAGAAGGCTTTCTTCCAGCCTCTGGCCTTTGGAGATATAGAGGCAAGCATAGGGTCTAAGACAAAACTCTTTCATTGGGGAGAGCTCCTTAAAAATATCAGCCGGGAGGAATACCCAAAAGACATCCCACAGAGTGATCCTGATGTCAGAGCGCTCGACGACGAAGTGTTCTCAAACATCTGATGGTCATACTTGCATATGGTGGCTAGCAGAACCCCTGTATTTCCCTATGTCGAATTCCTGAAGTGGCTCATTGACCACAAAGACACACATAAATGTTTGATCAATGATGATAATGGTGGTTGTGTCAGAGTGTTCTTACCGGTCGAAGTCCAGAAGTATTACAAGCTTAGAGACCTTGAGGAGCAACTGAGCACATATTTTATCGTAAAATTTTATGTGTGCCATGACACTAGCTGGGTGATGGACTCATGGTGGAGAGAAGACAAGAAATACACCAACTGAAGAACTAACTGGTACCAGACGACCAACTTAAGGGAGCCATACATCTACTTGATGGCTCTCATCTGTCGATTATATGGGGAGAAGGACTGCTCCATATTTTCATAGGCATGGATGCCTCTAGCTTACACAGTGGCCATTTTTGGGAGTGGCTTCAATTTGGGAGACATCATTTCTAAGAAATTGAGCATATGCATACAACATGCTTAGATTCCGAAGGAAGGAGAGACACCAACCTTCTACATGACTTCATATTTACTTGATGTCATGTGTGCTAGAAACATTTTTGCCGGCATGAACCTGAGATGGCATGTCACAGAGCTCCCGGTCCATGTATATTTCAACATCTTATGGGAGAGTAGGTATAAGAATTCTTACTCTCTCATCTGCAATGAATTCATCCCACAAATTTATTTCATTCTTTTTAGGAAAGAATGCCCAAGACTATCGGCTGCGGCCAAAAAAATGATATCAAAGGTAGGCCATTGGTACTTGGACAAGTGAGACACCTAAATCAAGGTGTTCATGGTGATCATAGCACCACATCTCTTACCAATGCATGTCCCTGACCATCTCGTAGTGGGAGAGATATGCTACCAGACCATTCTACAAGGTTACAACGCCACCCTGGTCAAGGACAAGAAGTGGGCATTCATACCTTATGGTTTCCATGTAGGTTTCTACATGGTGAAGGACATGGCTCAAGCCAAACAAGAAGGGCTAAGCCAACTAGAGTTCACATTCTAGACAGTCCAATTGTGCAAGCACGATCCAAAGGGTTTGGTATTGAAAAATGCTTCGCAAGTATCATCTTGCTGGCCATACGCCCACGACAAATTTGAAGATGAAATATTCACAAAAAATGCCCTAAGACTTAGATGAGGTGGTGGAAAGGATGGCTGACCCCAAAATGACTAGGTTCAGAGCCATGAGACTGGATGAACAAATGACAACCATAGATAAATAGGCTCAAGAGGCCCTTAGATCAGAGAAGAAATGATAGTGGTTGAAGCAATAGAGGTTCCCCTGGTATCTCCTGTGTAGGATAGATGTTTTCCTATGAAACAAGACTCATGGGAAAGGGGGTTTCTCATGATCAAACATGCACAGTGAATAATTGATCAGTTGCAAGATGACCTGAACCTCATAGGAAATATGGGGTCCCCTACCGACAACCTAGATGAAATCTAGATAGGCCCAAGAGGCCCTAAACTGATATACATTGATGGGCTCACCGGGTTGGAAAAACCTGAAACTACAATGCCATAGGTTGGATCACCGGGGGGTGTTTCAAATAAGATGGAGATAGTTAGAACATAAAGGAGAGAAAGTGCACCAAACCCCCTCAGTGAATCAATAAATATCTATGATGATGAAGAGAGCCCTGTGGTATCCCTGGTGATGCTTGTACAAATCATAGAGGAAAAGGATCCAGAGAAGGTGTCTTCCCTAGCTCCTGACGCCCAAATTAGTTTTCCATAGAATGAACAAGAAGTCAATAGTGTCTTAGACACTAAGCTACCCGATGCACCGAAAACCCAAGAAGATAATATGAAGGATGAGCCAAGGCCAGGAGAACAAAAGGAAGAAGCTCCACAGTAGGAAATCAATGTCTCAACAACCGATAATCAAGTAAGTACTAATCCTACCCTCGATGCCTAAATTTGAATCAGTGCTCCACTTCCCGATGAACAAAAAATATAATCCAGACTTTCAGAACACAGGGGCGAAGTTCAAGAACCCAGTCTTAAACAAATATATACCAACAAGAGCCTAGGAAATATGCTCTCCTGGGGAGATCAAAAATTCCCTGAACCTATGGATGAAGTTGCTGACATACATGCCATATATTGCAGATGGAAAAGAAAAATATATCGTACAAAGAACCACCAAGAAGAGGAGGATCACTCTAGATCGCTCCATCCTCATCACCATGGAGGAAAATCTAATAAATACAGAGCACACCAAAACATTCGAACTTATCGGCACAGGGATGGAAATCACAGATGCCACTCGGGACATAGAAAAAAGGGATGAAGAGGAGTTGGCTGCTGCTCTAAAAGAATTGGAACATTTGCACCACTTGGTGAAGTATTACTAGGACACCACATAGGCCATAGTGTTCCTAAGGAGATAATTCAAGGAGACCTACAAAAAATTTACAAATGAAAGGATATGGAGAGGTGGTATGAAAAGGAACACCAATCCGTGGAAAGGATCAACTATATCAGTGTGGTGCAATGAGTTTGAGATGCCGAAGAGCACGACATTTAGGTACTAAATGAAATCAACATCGACCGCATAGGGAAATCAGTTGAATATTGGGTAAAAATGGCTCAGGAACCTCTAAGAGAAATGGGCCGAGTGCAAGAAAAGATGGACCAAGATCAACCGGGAAATGAGAGACATTGGCCTACTTGAATTTGACACATCCGATGACTTTGTCAACTTGCATGACATAGTCAAATCACATGCCGAACAAGACTCATCATGGGCTGAGGAAATAATGAAGGTAGCCAACATGGTGCTAGGGCAGGTGCAATAGTTCATGGACCACCCAATCAAATATCGAGCCATGTTGTAGCAGTGGAGTGCTATAATAGTCAAGTATCAGGCATAGGTAGTAGAGATACAAGAGATTCTTTCGGCCCCAATGGAACAACATAGATTCCCATATGCTAACACATGCGGGGAACTCTTCATCAAGTGGTTAGAGTACGAGAAGAGTCATCCACTCGAGTGATATTATTTGATGACTCTTTGAAGACTGATAGAATAAAGTGCCATGTGGAAAATTTTGTTTTACTTAGTTGCACTTTAATAGTTAGTTTTAGTTAATAGTATGTTATAAATAGGAGAGTTAACCTGTTACCAAGAGGTTGATGGTAGTTGTAAAGACCCTCATTTTTGGATTTTGTTAAGAACTATTTCAGAGCTGCCTTAATTGAGAAGTCTTGTTTAGGACCAGAGACAAGTTTGTGTTTTTCATCAAAAGTGTGCATTATTGGATGTGGAGAAGAATTATTTCTGATTTCATCTCTTGAATAGATGCTGTAACGAGTAAGAGCTTCTAAAAATATTGATAAGTTATATTTCTGATTTCATCTCTTGAATAGATGCTGTAACGAGTAAGAGCTTCTAAAAATATTGATAAGTTATCTAATGAAATGCTTTATATTTCTTATCTTTAATGATGAAAAGTAAATCATTGTGTTATTATGTGATTGATGATTAGAGTTAATATAATTATTTTTCTTGTCGTCGTTTATTGCATATGTGTTTTTCTTTTGATAATCGCACCTCAGTCAATAATTGTAACACCAGCGAGTTACGGTATTATTACTAGGCCCGTGGTAGTGAATCATTGTTTGCATGCTAGAGTAAAAGGGTTATCCCAAGCTCAACCTTCTCCAGTAGTTAAGTTTTCCCACTTTGATTACCTAGTTGGTTTACACTGGCTTTTATCTTATATCGGTCCCACCTATAGGAGAAAATACAAAAGAGAACGTTTGAACTGAAGGAGAAACCTTCACAAGAAAATGTAAAGCCCATCGATTAATTGGTCGGATCACAAGATCTGGAGAACCATTCCACTATTAAACACTGCAAAGTCTAATTGGGCCTCAGTGGAAGGTTTGGTTCATACTGTTGAGATAAATGGATTTAGGACCCATCAATAGAATTGGTGCTAGAAGGAGGGCCGAAGAATTAATGGTTGAATATATATTTAACACAGTATTTCACATAGCCTGTAGATTCAAAATAGCCCACATGCCTGGCTAGTCATTCCCAAGAAAACCCACACACACTGAGTACTCCTAAAATGAGTAACTCACCCCAGCATGAGGAAGAACATTTGTTCCCTGATATACCCTATGCTCTTCCTCACAAGGAATTGAACCAATTCAGAAGAATCACAAGAGCTTATGCCCGAAATATTGGTGAACTACCCTTAACTCCGTTACTTCCTCAAAGAAAACAAATAAGTAGACCAGTGGTCAAGTCCCCCAACCATGTTTTTTTGCACACAATAGAAGACCTGATAGATTTCTCTCTCACTGAAATTGAACATCCTCTTAACCTAATCCCCAAAACACCGATCATCAACTACTCTGAGCCCGACAACTTTTCTGAAGAGGAAGGGTTTAGCTCTGAACGATATGAAGACATGGAAGATAATAATGACCATGATGAAGAAAGGGGAAACCCACCTCAAAATAATCAACCTTGGTTGGCCATAGATGCTTTGGCCATCCCTGGATGAGTACACAACCTTCCCTGACATTCAGAGAAGCTACTCCCTAAATTTGACCCTGAAACATCAGGATTGCCTGAAGATCATATCAAAAAATTCATACTAGCTATCAGGATGATGAATGTCCAACATGAATACGTAGTTTACGGGCTATTCCCCTACACTTTCGAGAATTCAGCCTCCACATGGTATTTTAACTTACCTGTAGGATCCATAACTAGTTGGACGAAGTTTCAAAAGGATTTTCTAGAAAAAATTGCAGAAGGAACCACTACAGGAGCTTTGATGGCTGAGTTGTTTGCTGCCACCATGAGTTCAAAGGAAAGGGTTAAAGACTTCAATCAAATATTTACCGCCATATTGAACAAATTCCATCCCGAAGCTAAACCCACTCAGGATTTGCAAATCGAAGTATACGCTAATGCTCTCCCAAAATCTATTTCAATGTTTGTGAAAAAGATTGCCAAACCAACCTTAGCTGAGAATTTTGAAGAAGCCAAGACAATAGAGTTCGAAATGAAGGGATGTAAATAAGGCCAGGTCTCATTAGTCAAGAAAGAATTTCAACCTCCTCCCAGGAGAGGGCTTCTGTTAACTATACCCCCAGGGAAACAAACAAAACAAGGCCCTGAAAAGGAAGCGGGGACATAGAGGACCTACAACGCATGGTCAATAAGTTGTCAAATGAGATCATAGACATGAAGAGAAGCGTAGGGGGAGAAACCAAGGCTAGAGGCCATATAAGGCTTTATTTAAAATGAATCCACCTTTCAAAGAAATCAAACCTCCCCTGACAAACTTAAACATTGATTTGGGAAATGTAGCATCCGACTCTTTCTGTACCTATCATCAATAGAATTTCTCTAAAAGAGACTGCCCTCAATGGGTACATGCCATGAATTTGATGGCCAACCATTTTCTATATGAAGTCTCCCTAACCGAACAATCAAGTGACTCAACTATTAATATTTCCGATCAGGAAGAGGTTGATCCACCGGAAGAAACAACCATGTTGATATGGGACCTTGATTTACCTATGCCTTCCGATGACCTATTTGAAGTCCAGGAACCACCCTCAGAAGTCTTGGATGTGAAAACATGAAGTAGGGGTCAACCTGTCTCAGAAAACCTTTCTATTTCCAAAAATTCAAGAGGAATACCAACTCCCGATCACCCAAAAGCACCTTTTGCTCCCCGAATAAACCCTATAAACATCCATACACGAGAATCGCCCAAGCTAGACTACAACATAATAGAATATTTGAAGAAGTTAAAGGAAAATATATTGGTCATGGACATGTGTAGAATCCCTCAGTAAAAGGACTTTTTGTTACAAGCATTAAGGTTAGCAGAAAAACCCACGACAAGCATCGACCATGTAGGAAATATTACTCCCACAGATCTAAGGAATAAACCAACTATGAACACTTGCTCCGAAGATAAGAAGGGAAAACCTTTTGTTTCGCCGTTCCTGTTTATGTTTGAAGTCTTCAACATAAATCTCCATAATTATTTAGTTGACTCGGGACCATCCTCTAATGTCATGCCATTATATATCTACAAAAAATTAAATACAGTCCCTCTCAAAAGTGATAAGAATGTTATACAACTATATAGAACCCAGGTGAAGGTTATGGGTGAGCTCAAAGATGTGATGATCAGAATAACGACACACCCTAAATTTGTGCAAGTAATCGACATCATTGTAGTATATATCCAAAAAGCTTATGGGTTTTTATTAAGTCGATATTGGTCTGAGAAATTAAAGGGATACTTCAGTACAGACTGGGCTCACCTTTGGCTACCATTAAAGGGGCACACAAACATGATCAGGATCGATAGGGAAATATATCTAAAACATACTGTCACTGACTTAGAAACCCTAAATGAACCCTCATCGATAGATCTCCCCATGCTAGGAAATTATTCACGTGACTTTGATTTCGGGAATTACTCCCCTCTTTCAGTGGATGTTCCTCTTACTCAAAACTCCAAAATGTTTTTTCAAGAGAAATTGCCGATGACGATAGAGGAAATCCTCTTCTATCAAGAACCCGAGTTAGAGATCATGGAACAAAGAGAAGGAGAAAAGGAAAGTGACAATAAAGAGGAGGTTGAAAGGATTTTCCCACAAGTTTGGACCTTATACTTTGATGACTCTAAATCACAATAATGGTCGGGGGCAGGGTGCATCCTCATTGATCCAAAAGGAAAACGACATTTTATGTCCTGTAGACTAGAGTTCGAATGCAAAAACAATACAGTTGAGTATGAAGCTCTAGTACAAGGGCTAAAGAAATCCATGGACTTGAACGTTAAAGAATTGAAGGTTTTCGGAGATTTTGAAATCATCATTAGCCAAGTAAGGAATACTATACATTGCAACTCTCCACGCTTGAATAATTACCAACAGGAGGTGCACAGGCTAATTGAACATTTTGAAGCTTTCAACATTACAATGATCCCTAGAACAAAGAACATTCTTGTTGATTCTCTGGCCATCGCTGCCTCAAGGCTATCACATATAGAAGATTATGAAGCCTCCCAGTTCAATGTGGAGATACTCTACAAACCATCGGTGCCTAACAATATTTCAAATTGGAAGGTATTTAAGGATATGAATAGATTATAAAAGTTTTGACCAATCAGTATAATTTTAGAGACTTGGCTATCGACGATGAAATATTCCAAGAACAATCAGCAGAAACGGATCCTCAAATAGATCAATCGACTGATAAACCAAGGTCTCACACGATACCAAAGGGAATAGCCAATTTATAAAACCTATTTAACCTAAGGGAAAGATTTAAAGGGTCAAATAATGCAAAGAAAGGTAGTTCATGTCCCATGCATGAAACTATAAATCTCGGGACCTCAGAAAACCCCAAAAACATAAATCTCGGCAAGACAATATCTAAAGAGGAAAAGAAGGCCTATCTCAAACTTTTCATACAATATCAATATGTCTTTGCATGGTCTTACTGAGATCTGAAAACCTATGATACCCATATCATTCAACACACTATCCCTTTAAAACCTGAAGTAAAACCCTTCCAACAAAAGCTCTGAAAGTACCACCCATCCCTAGAGCCCCTCATGAGTCAGGAGTTAAAGAAACTATTAGATGCTAAAATCATTTTTCAGGTTAGAAACTCCGCATGGGTAGAAAATTTCGTTCCTGTAAGGAAAAAGTCTCAGGAGATCCGCCTGTGCATGGATTTCAGAAACCTCAACAGATCTTCAGAAAAGGACAACTATCCAGTCCCACCAATGGAGAAACTCTTGTAGACCGTGTCTAGCTCAGAGATTTTCTCCTTGCTAGACGGTTTCTCAGGTTACAACCAGGTTCTAGTTTCAGAAGAAGACTGTATGAAAACTACCTTCCGAACCAAGTGGGGAACCTTCGCTTATAAACGTATGCCCTTTGGGTTAATCAATGCAGGGGCAACCTGATCTGGATTATTTTCGGCCCGAAATGAGATCGGAGATATAATAAAGAAATATACTAAGACATATCGGATATCCAACAATATAACATAAATGTATCAGAGATGCAACCATAAACACAGATATACAGTAATACAATTTCTATTAATGAGTGAAAATGTACAAAGACTGTAAAAATACAGAGTGAACGACTCACTAGAATGGTGGCAACTTATCTCTAAGAAGAGATGTGACAGATACTCACATTTTCAAGAATATGATTTTTACAATGAGGCTCTAAGGGCCTTTTTAACATAAGGAAAATCCAAAACCCTAACCCTGAAATATAAAAAGCCAAAAGGTTTGTGGGCCTCGATGGAGGTAGTTGATACGTCAACTTCCCGAGGGAGTAACTTTTGCATGCGATCTTTGTTTGGGGTGCTCAATACACCGTTAGAAAGATCTATCTGAGGAATACAAATTTTGATGTGAGCAACATAGAAGGAAGACTCATGTTTCTCCTCGTTTTCCCAAAAAACGTCATTTAGGGCCTCAAAACGACCCCAGAAGTTTGGAACCCGAAAAACTGCAGAAAAAAATGCCAAGATGGAAAACTATTTTTCGAGCTCGTGGAATAGGTGGGTGGCCACCGATATCCACCTAGATCACAACCTTCCATAGGTCCATGGACTTATCATTTGGGGGACTAATCAAGAAATGTGTATTAGTCTATTTGGATGACGTAATTGTGTACTCAAAGCACAGAGAAGATCACATCCAACAATTAACCCATATTTTCGAAAGGTGTAGGAAATACGGTATATCCTTAAACCCTAAGAAAACTGTTTTCGGTGTCGAGGAAGGTAATATGTTAGGCCACATTATATCTCAAGCAGGGATTCACATAGACCCATAAAGGATTAAGGCAATAGCTTAGCTTTCGTTACCTCACAACAAAAGGGCTATGCAATCATTCTTTGGGAAAATCAATTTTGTGAGGAAATTCACCCTCGATTTCGCTGAAACTATCAAAACCTTACAAAAAATGATTCATAAAGATGCTAAATTTAAGTGGGATGATGAATGAAAGAGGGCTTTCAATGATATTAAGAATGCAATATCTCAGGCTCCAGTGTTACGAAGTCCCAATTTCTGCAAAGATTTCTTTCTCTACACTTTTTCCTTTGACTAAGAAGGATGATCACAACAATGAGGCCCCAGTATCATTCATGAGAACTAATCTCCAAGGGGTTGAACTAAATTACCCTGCTATAGACAAGCAGGCTTATGCTGTGTACAAGGCAGTGAAACAGTTCAGATCTTACATCCTCAAGAACCATACCAAAGTCATCATGTCTCACCCTGCAGTCTGATTCCTATTCACTCAATAAGAGATGGGGGAGAGAAGGGAAAATTGGATGGCAGTAGCCCAAGAGTTTGATTTGGATATAGAACCTGCTAAATTGGTTAAAGGATAAGGGTTATGAAAACTAGTTGCTAAAGCCTAGGACCAAGTTAATGATGACCCTGGATAGGAGAATGAATTAGCATTATGGTGTGGCAAAGCTTCATACGTCTCCCCAGGGGAAGAGTCTTGGTACGAGAAACTGACTTATCTCCTGCATCATGGGACTTGCCCATAAAACCTAAGCCCTAGGGAAAGGAGAGCTCTCAGGTTAAAATCTTCACAATATTGCCTCATAAATTTGGTACTCTTCCGTGTTAATTATGATGGGGTCCTTTTAATATGTTTCGAACGTGAAGATGCAGACAAAATTCTAAAAGAGATCCATGATGGTCTTGTCGGTGGACATTTCGTAGGAAACACCATCGCTCATAAAATACTGAGAGCTGGCTATTATTGGCCTACTTTGTTCAAAGACACTCACACATAAACTAGAAAATGTAAGACTTGTCAAATAAGCACGAGGAGGGAGAAGAGAGCAACTGTACCACTCCAACCGGTGGCTGTTTCTAGGCCATTTGAGTAATGGGGGTTAGATATCATAGGGGAAATTACACCAAGTTCTTGAAAACAACATAGATACATAATGACCGCGATAGATTATTTCACGAAATGGGCAGAGACCATCCCTCTGACTCACGTAAATGAGAAGGTGGTGATGAAATTCATAGAACAACAACTGATCACAAGGTTCAACATGCCTTCTGTCCTTGTTTTTGATAATGCATCTTACTTTTATTCCACCTCATTAACAGAGTTTTCTCTGGACAAAGGAATCATAATTAGATACTCTACAAACTATTATCCATAGGGAAACGAAGTTGCATAATCAACTAATAAGAACCTAGTGAGAATATTAAAGAAAACAGTTGTACAAAACCAGAGGAATTGGCATAATTCACTTCATAATGCTTTATGGGCCAATAGAGTGACACCCAAGGAAGCTATAGGGAATTCCCCATACTTTCTGGTATATGGACAGGAAGCCATTTTCCCGAACGGGCTTTATCTTCCATCTCTTAAACTTGCTCAGGATTCCAGAGGACAACCCTCATCAGTAATACAACAAAGAATTGATACACTCCTCATGTTGGAAGAAGAAAGGGAGAAAGCTAAATCAAAGTTCATAGCTCACCAACAAATAGTTAAAATATGGTTTGATAAGCATAAGGCTAAAAAGAAGAATTTTGAGGTAGGAGACTTAGTACTGAAGTGGGACAGGGCAAATGAGCCTAAAGGAAAACATTCTAAGTTTTAGAATCTATGGCTCAGACCCTTCCAGGTGGCCGAGAAGATTGGTTTAGGAACATATCGACTGTAGAATCTGAGGGGAGAACCTGACACCCTCCCAATGAATGACCAATCCCTAAAACAATATTTCCATTAAAAAAAAATATTTTGTGTTTATTTTTTCATGATGTTTATTTTAGACACGACGATTGCGAAATGCATTTTTTGTTTTATCTTTTCTATTGTACTTCTACGCTTTTGAATATTGTGTTTAGCAAGATAATGGTTGACCTCAAATCATGTGATATGGTGAACTCTATTCCTAACTCCTCGCTCACATACAACACACGAAATGTTGGGGAACCTGCGGTTGTTTCAAGGGTTTCTATATCTAACTTGCGCAGATGAAAAACTTTGGAGAAATGTGGAAGTGTTTGCCTGGTGGTCTGGTGAAACCTTAAGGGAAAATGGTAAGTTGGAAAGGACTACATGTACCTCAAAGACAGAGCTAGCAAGTTTCACCTTAACCATTTCATTTTACAAATAACAAACGTCCTCCTCTCCCACTCGCTTAGGGAATTATGCTGAAATAAAAATCAACTATATCAAACAAGCGCACAATGGGAGAGGGTATGAAGATAACTCTGTCGGGGCTATGGACGCTCACTAGCAGTGGAGCAAGGTCTGTGACGTCGGGGTGACTCCATCGGGGCTATGGACGCTCGCTAGTAGTGGAGCAACACCGTAGCAAGTAAAGAAGGGTAACTAAAGGCCAAGTGCCAGTGAATAATTTACTAGACTTTGGTCAAAGGGGACATGAGTCAGAGTTATAGGAAACAAAGGTTGAAAAACCCCACAGGCAGGCCTAGATGCATCAACTGGAGAAATTTCAAATGTAAGGGTAAAAGAGGTTCTGATAAAAACCAGCTAAGTTCTTAACCATCTTTTTCATCAGCTAAGCTCGAGAGAGGAACAAAGATTATGCTTTCACCCAGTAAGTCGCCATTTGTTGAGCACTCAACATAAAAAGCCTATGTCACTCTTTCCATTTTTGGGTACCACTTGATCTTTGCACTATCTGATTGGACTTCATTTTTAGAGATGTTTGGATTTTCTTATTATCTTGACTCTCATTAGCTTTTCAGTTCTATTGAAGTTATGAAAAACCATGACTTAAAAACGAACCTTGACGCTTAAATAAAGAATCAAAAGACAAAACACTTCACCTGACACACTCAGATTTGACATCGGTAAATAATAAGTTTTGTTTGCACCAATGTTTTGCAAATAGATATCGCCGATAGCTGATTCCTCTTTGGCATCGGTAAAAGATGAGGGGAATAGTCATTAATCAATAAAGGAAATATATCACCGATATTCGATACCCGACGTGCCTATTAGAATCGGGGAAGATCGAAAAATATTGGAATGAACATTTTGACCATGCCAAAGAGTTTTCATGATCGTCAATCCTTGAAGTGTTTCGGCATCGGGAATTTTTTGAGGAAGCTAATCCGAAGAAAACACGTGATAGGTTTATCCCCGATCACCGAACCCTGATACCTTTTTGGCATCGGCGAGCTAAGGTATGTTTTAAAACAAACAAATTAACGAAATCCCCGAATCATATTAATACACACGGATTAGGCCACCTATCTTCAACGCCATGTCTCTTTGCCAGATCGGAGAACTGTATAGTCTAGTTTTTCCTTGAGTCATTTCTTTGGGTCCCCTAAGTCCAAGTCACACCTCCGATTCATATTTTCCATGACAATATTGTACGATGAGATTGATCGACATCGTAGCTTTTGTGAGGGACATCAATAAAAACGTTCATAGCGCATCCCTGATCCTCGATCCACCCACTAAGACAACAACACCATGGGATATTTTAGAATTAGATATGATTAGATTTTGGGCATTTAAGGGGATAATTAATACCAAATCCCGCATTAGTTTATACCTCATGCGCCAATCAACACAACCATTTTAAATGACCGATAGAACACATCACTCCCCACGCCTCCGCCACCAACCCACGATGAATTTAAGTTATAGAGATTCGGTGGAATATTTGTTTAAATTGGACTCTCACCTGAATTGAATAGATGATGTGACACAGTAAGTCCTTCACTGGTTTAAGTTCTCTTGATCTGTTGTAAGCGGAATCATTCTATGCACAAGGAAATTCAAATCCTCCAGAGAAGCGAGATGAGTAATTTGAAAGCTGCAGAGATCTTGTGAGTATCAACTAACCAGGTTTAGCAAGATTTACAGGTATGTACCCAAGTCTGTGGATTTTACATGTTTTCACTTCATATTATTTTATCTGGTGTTGCTTT
>JASDQU010027772.1:29434-54994 GCA_032191745.1 Picea mariana | reverse complement strand
CCTATTTTTCAACTTCTATGTTTGAAAGATGTGAGAACCAGATAACCGGGAGTTATTTGGATGCCTATCCCCGAAATCCTACCTAGAATAAAAACTTCTTTTGGCACCTCCTGTGGAGGAAAACTTAGTGAGTTTTTAGAAAGTTTTTAGATGAAGTTGTGTTGTGAGGCTGGGGGTGCAAACCAACCTCGTTTGATTAAAAGTGGGAGTGGATAGTCCAATCAAGAAAATATGGGGTGTTTTCAGAATCCCTTTTGAGGAGACCTACTTAGACCACCACGTTTCGAGACGAGGCTATGTGAGTGAGAAAGTGGCTTTTGTGTGTGAGTGAAAGTGTACCAAATTTTAGTTATTTAGATGTCACTTTGCAGCATGTGGACATCGCTTGGTCCTTTACAAGAGTTTGATTACCTAAATTAGCTAGATGTCATTGGTACAACCTTGCAGAATTTTAACAGCCCTAGGAGACTAGCATGTGGACATTGTGGTCTGTTACTATCCTTTAACTCCCTATGTGTGAGTTAATCTAGAAAAAGCATGAAACTATCCTAGATTAAACATGTGGGCATGTGTGGGCCCGTTACAAACCTTTAAACTCTCCTAGTTTTTTGATCTAAGAAAGCAAAAATTCAAACACTATCCTAGCTTTGTTGACATGTGGGCATGTATGGGCCCATTACAAGAATGTGTTTGAAAAAATGAAACTAAGATGGGTCTCGAAAGAACCATTGTCCTCTCCTAAAAGTTTTGAAATTTTTTGTTAAGGGAGATGATATCGTTTTCGCAATCTTTTTTTGGTTCTCAAGATCGCTTGATGGCGCGAGAGAAGAGCATACTCAAGATTGTTACTTGCAACTTCTAGTCCCAAATGTGATTTTAGATGTGATTACAATTTGATGTTTGACTTAGTTTATAAATCAAAGCAAGCCATCCACGTGGCGAAAAGAAAATAAGGGAAAAATAATTTTTATCCACCTAAGTGCCTATGTTTGTTTGACTATCCCCTTTATAAGTTGAGGGGTCTAAGTGGTGCAGTATTTAGAGCATGCATAACATCATTCTTGAGAAGGAAAATGACTTTCCCCACATCCAAAAACCTTACAATGAGAAATTTAGTTCAGATGCACGGCCTTCAGTGTAGATAGAGGCGCATGTGGTGCCTACGCATGGAATGTATTGAAAACCAAAGTGCATGAACATGGAAAAGAAATTATATTTCAGGTGCATGCGTGCGAGACGCACGTCTGTGGGGTGGAATACTCACGCGTTTGTGGCAAGTTAGAGAGAAAGAAACTCTGAATGGATTTCTCTCAATTCTCCTGTGAATTGACTGGTTAGCAGGTCGGCGGAGGCCGGTTTGTGTCCCTGCAAGTTAATAAAACCAAAAGGAAAGCAAGATAAACCCAAATGAGGGAGGATTTGATACCTAACTCCCTAGTGGAGTCGCCAGTCTGTTCGCACCCAATTCGTCACCTGGTGAGAAAATCGAGGGTGCTTGCATGCCCTGATGGGTCTTGCAGGGCACGAAAGCTATGGAAGGAAAGGGTTAGAGGAAACAAAACAAACTACAAGCTAATATCAACTGAAAACAAATTAAAACTATGAAATGAAACAATAAACACCAAAAAACAAAATCCAGATGTCACCAATGGTTTTGAGCTAGTCAATTGATGAAACCGGAGCACGATGAAGGAAGAGAACAGTGGTTCCTTCTTCCCCCAACGGAAGGCTCTTGAGGCCCTCACACAGTTTGCTTTCCTTACAATGAGAAGAACTAAGTATGGCAGTGAAAGAACTCCCAGTGATTCTGCGGATGTGTTATTGTTAAAGAATGAGTCCTTAACAATCTAAGCAGCATAACAATGCTTGAAATTCCTTGCGAAAACAATGTATCTTCACGGATTTTTATAGCAGATCCTCGGGCGATTATGTAACCTCTTCAAAGTGTGAACAAGGGCCCTTTTAGGGCTTCTTTAGGTCATTAACCCGTCGACTCTGTGGATTCGGCTCGGATTTGGGAGTCAAATCACATTGGGAGCCGGTCTGTAGGCGGTTGAGAGGCCGACCTATTCAATAAATGCACCGTTTTAGCAGGTGCACGGGTTTTTATGCTGATAGCCACACGTCGAGCGCGCATGCGCGCATAGCACATTCTTGTCCTGCGCATGTGTGCGCGCACCACACTACTGTAAAGCGCCCTTCAATTTTTGGTTACTTTGTATAGTTTTTGACCCTTCTAGAATGCTGTGAAATTAATTCAGTGCCATGAATGAATTCATTGCTGTTTTGATGATGCAGAGTTCTTGTCGCCATGTGCAGATGAAATTTCAGTGATAACACACAGCTTGGGTGATCTTCACACCTCAAGGCTGGTTGCTATCTTCTGGAGGTATATGTCTAGGTGACGCCACAAACAATGTCATCGAGAACAACATACTGATAGAGTCTCTTTGTGATTCTTTGTTGCATGGTATCTCTCACCTCCGGGTCTACTTATATGCACAGCTGGTTATGTCCCAATTGAATGGGGTTTACCGCATTTATGATCCTACTCTACACCGACGATTCCTTAGGGTACGTCTCTTAGAACGACGCTTTGATTACATTATGTATATCCATGTTCCTAGGAGATTGAATCAAATCACAGATACTCTAGCTAATCATGTATTATATTGGCATATTGCACACACATAAAAGAAGCACACACATACAGATGTACATAGATTGTAAAAATGTGATCCATAAGACATAAAAAGATGTAAATACACACACACACACACACATATATATATATATATAAAGTCTCAAAGTACATAGGTGGGTTCAAGAACCTCAAAAAATAATATGTCCAACATACATCGTGGGGATTATGCCCTCAAAAATATAAAAAGAGTGCCCTGAACACGTAAGTAGTCCTAGCTAAGCTCGAGGCCTGTTGGACCTGCCATAATGAACAATGAAATTTGCCAAATGTCGAAAGAGCTGGACCCAGGTCCATGGCACCCCAGCTACATGAGGCTACATAGATGGTGGGAGATCCTCGATCTCGGACATGGGCATTGTACGAGTGAGCACGGTAAGGTTCTGCTCCACCCATCTCAACACTCTCTCAGCCTCTCTGGATGGAGGTCCCCCTGCTATGGCTTTTGGTCTGGCGATCACTGGTAGTTCTGCCTCTGGTCGAGGACATCGTCTACTCCTAGAAAAACTTGCTGGACACACTGGTCCCACATCTGTACATAACAGATACATAGTTTTCAGATACTATGGTACACATAAAAATTATATATATAAAAAGAAAATAAAAATTAAATAACTTTAAAAAATAAAAACATACCCATCTCTCCTCACTCAGCTCCAGGAGGTAAGGGCATTTCCGGGTCCCTAGAAAAGTTGATCCCGACATAGGGGTAGTCCTCTATCGTCAGAATATTCCATGACCACCAGTCAAAAAAGGTGTCGTCGAAGGCCTCTATGGTCCTCCCTCCTCCCTGTCGCGACAACAATGTCACCCATCTAGAAACTGTTGGGGATGAGGCCACATGCCCCCACACTGTCTCTCATGGACTGAGACTAAGAACCCTCTCAAAGAAAAATGAGCACAGAATGGTCCCAAATCCAATTTTTTTGTTGCTTCACCCGAGACACTCAATGATATGTCTCTTCATGCAGTCTAGCATGGTCGTTCTCCAGTCAAATATACATTCATTTAAGCATTGCACCAAACAATGAATCTTCACCCAGGAGGCCTGATGTAAGGCCATGGATCCAGTGATCCTCTCAATAAGAAAAACTATTAATTTCAGTGATAGGTTGGTGATCTTGTGGATCGAGACCTGAGAAACTACTTTCTCAGTGACAACCTCGCAATGTAGTCCGATCAACTCAACAATGTTATGAGGCCCAAGGGGAAAGCTACGTAAGTTGACTGGTTCCACTCTCCTCGAGAGGCTAATTAGAAAGTAAATATCCTCAGTAGCTGGAGTCAACAACTGCCCCTCAAGCATAAACACCTTAGCATCAGGGTGCCAGTAATCCACCAAGGAATTCAACAACCTGGGTTGTGCCCTCATGAATGGACATCGAAAGAACTTTCACAAACTGCATTGTCTCAATGCAGCCATAGTTGTAGGGTCCTCATCGACCAATATATCTATGTCTTTGTGCTCCCTCTCTCTTTAGTGGACATACATCCTGTCAAATGACAAGTTCATGGAGGAAGTTATCTCTTGCATTTTTATTTTTTCTACCTTTTTGAAGGTGTACATGGGTTGTCTTGGACACAATCGCATATGCACACAGGCAGATTGTTTTTTGCCTTCATACACACAGGGCCAACCTTTTTAAAAGGTACACGCCCCCCCCAAAAAAAATAAAAAATAAAACATAGAAGTATGGAAATGCAAGAGGGGTTGAATTGTACTTGGTCTGAGCGGAAGTTCGTTTCGTCCTCTGAAGTTCCCGGAATCAACTCTTTTAGCAAAGGGGTGTTGTTTACTTTTTGGTTAATTCTCAATTTGCAATGGTGATAATGAGCTGTCGGCTTCTATTTATAGACTTTTTTGGCCCTTTTTGTCATTTTTTGAACCCTTTTGTCGTTTTTTATGGCTTGAAAATCATTTAACATGGTTCTAGAGTTTCTCATTGAATGTTACAATACACTTCATTTTTGGTTTGGAAAATGTTTTGGGAGATGGGTCACTTTTAAAAGATTATTTGGTTAAAGTCATTTGTCCAACTTTTCACATTTAAGTTAGAATTTCACCTCCACTTTTTTCATATTGTTGTCTTTTCCACTTTACCATATGTTCGAACCCACCGAATTGCGACACATAACCATCACTGCTTCTTTAGAAGTGTCATAATTTGGTGGTAGAGCCTACCTCTACATGGATGCCCTAGGTAGATCCTGGTTGCATTTTTGGTGTCCATGCTATCATTAATGAATTTAGGCTCGACAGTCCTTGTTAGTCTTGTCCTGATTATGAGATTGATCCTCATACGTCTGATGTGTTATCACTCTTGGCCTCACCCTCAGGACTCCCAGAAAATGAGTCATCTTTAAGCCCTTTTCAGACTCATTAAACATGAAAATATTGTCGAACGATCTTGTTATCCTTCACGCTCTCCAAACTAAAACTTGAAGGCACGTCTGTTCGGTGGTAGTTTGCCCCTTTTTCAGTCCAGATGGTCAATTGTACGAACAAAGGTATACTCTAGGAACTTCAGATCGCTAGAAGAGTATTATTAGGTATAATTTTAACCCTTTTTCGGGCCCAAGGGACTAAATTTATGAAAAAGGAACCCCCACAGATTCCATAATTAATCTCTTTTCAGACTCCCTAAAATTGGAAATATATCCGATTGACCTTGTTACTTCACACTTGCTAAACTGGTCCAGAAGAACGTCCCCTACGGAGTCCATAGTTAAGATCTTTTCAGACTCCTTAAAATTGAAAAGATAGCCGAGTGACCTTGTTCTTTCACACTCGGTAATTGGTTCATAAAAACACCTACTGGAATGATTTTAACCATTTTTCTGGCCTGTAGATTAAGGAGGAAAAAGGTACACCTCAGGAGATTCGTCTCACCGGGAGATTTCTCCTAAGTAAATTTTACTTTTTTGGGCTAAGGAGACTAAATCTAGAAAAAGGTTGCGAGTCCATAGTTAAGCTCTTTTCAGACTCCTTAAAATTGAAAATATTGTCGAGTGATATTCTCTTTGTCACACTCGTTAAAATGGTTTTGAATAGACGTCTTTTTGGTGCTAGTTTACCCCTTTTTCGAACCCACTAGACTACCTTCAAAAAAGGTACCCCAGTGGAGTCTTCTTTTATGCTTTTTCAGACTCTCTAAAAATGAAAAACCATCGATCTTACCTTCTCTAGGCTCGTTAAAATTACATTGAAGGGTGTTATCATTGTGTCCCGTTAATATCATTGGAATCCCTACGTTTTTGGCCTAATGCCGGATCCATGTTGCTTTCAACTAAACCTTTGAAGCATGCCTTATACGCAAGCCTTGTAGCACTTTGCCTCTGCGTCTTGACACCTTGACCCATGGAGGAATTTTCCCGAGTGTCCTTTCCCTGCACATGTCTCCTTGCTTTGAGCATTAGTGTGTTCCTCGTGCTTGGAACTAGTATGCTTGCGACGCTCGTTTCTCCATTGTAACATAACATTCTTTTATTCTTTTTCAAGCTCTTTCAAAATATTGAAAAAGACAAAAAAAAAAAAAAAAAAAAAAAAAAAAACAAATATACCCCAAAAAGAGGATGGGAAAAGTATTTTCTTTTTATGGCAGCACAATGAGTCACCCTTGGACAAAGCACATCCTTCTTTTTGTTCATCAAGATTTGGGATTTAATATGACCTTAGGAAGTTTTTCTCTCTACATGGAGTTGTGTCCTCCTTCGTTTGGTTATTCTTCCAAACACATGGAGAGTTTGCGTTGCCTCCTACATCATGAACTTATATCAATTTCATGCTGCCTAAGTCTAATCATCTTTTGTTCTATTGTCCAAGGGAAGTTTTTTCTCAGCCTGAGTCAGCCCTTCTATAGTTTGTCTCTTGCCCTCATGCCCTACCATCTCGAAAGTCCAATCAAGTCCTTGTTCGAAATCAATGAAGTTCTCTGCCTGATCACTGAGATCCTCTTGTATGTTCCCCGAAAATCCATCAAAGACCTCTGGGTAGTGAATTCATACAATCACATTACATTCCTATCCAATTTGTGAATATATTGAAGTTGTTTCTCGAGCTCTGAAGGCCTCATCTCCAGCCATCAGGTGTCATTGGCTTCTTGAAGATGGATACTATACATGTATATCTTTGATTTTGAGATGTAGATACAATGTGTATTGCTCACGACTACACTTTATATATCTATATGACATGGATCTACAGTGTATTTGATTAGCAGCCATGATTTATTTCATCCCGAGCATGGGTATGCCCGCCTCGGTGAGACAATTATTATTTTTTCATATGGCACCTCCCGAACTCTGGTCCTAGGCTCACTCTCTTCGTATGTTGGTGAATATTTGTAATGTATTTTGGCCATTAGATGCTCTTCTGACCTCACACATTAGGGGGCATCTATTATAACTTGCACCATACATGCATACCTAACATCAAGCCATCTTACTTGCTATTTTTTCCAAGCCATCACTAAGAAGCTCGTCTTAAAAACATTATTTTTAAAGATGTACACACCCTGCACCACTAATTTCCATGTAAACACGCTTGTTGGACCACTACATCTTGCGTACATATGCTAGCTACACCATTACAACCCACGTATACCCACAAAAGTTGCAAAAATTAGAAGGTTGCAAGGAATTCGTTGAGATTACAGGTTGTTGGGTAGTTTTCCAACTATCCCATCGCCTATAGCCCTTCACCCAACCGAATGACCATCCTTTTGTCATATAAAAGGAGGTGTTGGGGTCTCGCTCCAAAGCTAAGCATAAGAACAATGAAACTCTGCCCGTTTCACATCCCCTCCTTGCCCCAAGAATTTGCAGCCACCTTATTAGTTTTGAGCTAGAATTCCCTATTCTTTCCCTTTTACTCATTCATAAACCTATGCCATTTCCCTAGAGAGAATTGTGAGAGGAGAAAGATACGTGGAAGTAGTTGGAGCTTGGTGAAGATGATCCCAGACCAGTTTTGAGGAGAAGTCGTTGATCTCATTGTAAGTAAGCTTTGTGATTCTAATTAAAGAAGT
This sequence comes from Picea mariana, assembly GCA_032191745.1. Taxonomy (NCBI): domain Eukaryota; kingdom Viridiplantae; phylum Streptophyta; class Pinopsida; order Pinales; family Pinaceae; genus Picea; species Picea mariana. Next base: position 47,266 of record JASDQU010027772.1, on the reverse strand, counting down.
ACTTTTTCTGTCCCGCCATATGATGTGTTCAATATTTATGTTTGAATCATGTTTTATAATGACATCTAACCCACTAATTCATATATGAGATGCATGTTCATAGTTCTTTGTTTATATTTTTGTGAATGCAGGTCATCATTGGAAGGAGACTTGTAGTCAAGGAGCAATTGAATGAGAAAGGATCGACACTGGACATAGAGTTTAAGGTAGAGTTACTGGATCTTTTCATCTTGTATTTCTTATATGAATGTGGGGTATTGTCGGGGTAGTCTAAAGAGTAGGAGACTTTTAGATGGTCTGATATGCCTACATGTTGAACCCTAGTGTAGTCCATAGGGTTTTTTTTAGAATGGCTTATGAACCCTAGTGAAGTATAATTTCTTGTTCTTAGATAGGAGAAAGTAAAAGAATCGTGTTAGTTAACTTAGTTCTAAATAAATTCAACATATTTTCATGTTTATTTTCAAATAAATGAAATGAGATGAAGATGATATTGGTGATCTAGCATAATCCATTCTCTCCATCGTTGAACCTCAACATCATTCACATACCTTTGGAGCCTGCACACACTGCTGCAGCTACCCTCTACTTCATGTTATCAACAATAAATTATATTCCTCCTAGGAGGCACAACACACCCATACCTACCTGATTTAGTGTTGTAACTTTCTGTTATGAGCTGTGCCTATGCCAAACTCAAAGGATTTTGTTGTTGACCATCACCCATACCTTTCCTATTATGTGCGGTGTCATGTTCCTTACATGAGCATGGTTTCTCCCACCACCTGTTCCATATTCCATTTTCTGTTTCTTCCTTCACTTGATACGATACCTGGTTGACTAGAGCACTGGATTGAAGAAGCAGGTTGTCATGACCATGGGATTGAAGGGGAAGGTTTTAAATCCCATGAGAAAATCTCTCGAGGTGAGAGAAATATTGGTAATTGAATTCTTGAAGGAGCCCAATTGCAGTTACAATGCTCTAATACTTCATGTCCGACCTGTTACTGAACCTTGGAAGGGAAGTGGGGAAGCTGAAGGATTATTGAGTAGAGAAGGGGCACACTTTCAGGGGTGGGACAGGCATGTGGGGAATGAGAGACTGTAGGTTGGTAGTTTGAGTTGGCTCCTCGGATAAATCCTTCTTGTTGTTTGTATTGTCTCAACCTAGCTAGGAATCCCTTTACCTGGGTGGAGTTTATTCCCAGCTCGGGGGTGACCCACTGCTGAGATATTTGAGTAGTGTGGTCTAAGGCTGGGAGGTTCATGGAAGGTATACACACAGTGGGTGGTCTTATATAAAACATAAGTATCAATTATGTGTCCAATTTCTTGTTGTGTATTTGTACATGTCTTTATAATTATGAGTATTTCCTATGTATGTTGTATGTATAGGATTACTATTATTTCCGCATGATTCTATGCATTAGTAGAATGTATTTGTCTATATTAAATGTGTATAAATATATACAATATAAATGAAGAATTGTTACGTGGCATAGCCCAGTGACCTAAAGCTGGGGATGCTACAATTTCATTCCAGAGCTCAGTAAGAGTGTGTTATGGAGTAGCATGGCCCAACCTGGAAGATTGGGGATGTTAGAAATTCATATAAGACCCCAGTTTCCAAAACTGATCCTAGATGGGATGAGAAATTTAATTCGTTTCACTTGCGTGGAATTGGGGAAAATTCCCAAAATTTTCTATAATTAAATTCATGGAAAATTGGAGGAAATTGACCAAAGTGGTGAATTTTTCATAATTTAATACTTGTTCAAGCCAATTCAGACCTGGAATGGGTTTAATTTGAAGCACAAGGAGTGCACATATTAATTATTTAAGTTTCAAACTCAGATAAGAGAAAACTCTCTTTGTGAGAAGAAGAATGGACGAGATATGTTCGGGAGGGGACTGAATTCGTCACAGCTATCGAATATGGAAAAGGAGAACGGTGGTTAACCCCTAAAGTCATCTGGACTTCACTGCTTCGATAGTTTTTAAGTATTGGATGAAAAGGAGGTAAAAGTCTTGGAGTGAATCTATGACATAGATCATGGGGGGATAATGCCTAGCCATTGGATTTGGTGAGGAACAGATCTGGGCTGTCGGATCTGTGCATAGGAAAGTTTGAGTCGCCGATATCACGACAGTTCAGAGGTTGGGCACTCCGGGAGGAACAAGTTCTTAAGTTTCCTTGAAGAAAATCTCCCGAAGTCCCGAACTTTGGAGTAAATTAGGATCGTCCGTTGTCTGGGATGCGTGGCTACATGTTATCAAATATTTGGCGTTCGTGATATTTGTGTTGTAGTGTGGAGAAGTCTCCCAGAGACCCAAAGTTTTGAAGCTTCAGATAACACTATTCGGTAATTCAAAAGTTTTGTGTTTGGGTGTTTTGATGTGTTTTGGAGTGAGATCCTCTGAAGTCCTGAAGTATTGGAGCATCAGAGTGACGTAGCATGATGAAGTCACCTAGAGTGACATGGACCTATTTGAAAATTAAACATTTGGGAGAGTTGTTGTGTTATGATGAGAATTTCTCCTAATCCCGAAGCTCTAGAGCGTTGAATTAGTAAAGCTCCGAAGAGCAAGGGTTCAGGATTTCACCAGCTCAACGTTCAGAGGAAATGATGTATTGTGTAGGAAGAACCTCTAAGTTTTGAAGTCCCTAAACCCCGGAGTCCCAAATATTCAAATAAGTTCCTTTCAATTAAGTGCTTGGTCACAACCCGTGGTCAAATGAGATTGTGGGCTGAAGGAAAAGGGTTAGTGCCCGAAAATAGTTTTTAAAGATAAAAAATGGCTTAAAGGAAGATCCCATGGGGTTTTTGGTTTGTATGGACCTATTTTAGAGGAAAACTATAGGATCATGTAAACTTAAAGAGAGGATTCAACATGAGTCCAAGAGCTAACTCGACTCTAAAGAATAAGAACAACTGTACAAGAATCGACCTCACATAAAATTCAATTTTTTTTAAAAATATCCATAAATATATGCTCAAGACTCAGAATTGAGCAAGGAAGTAGTTTTTGGAAAGGTTTTGAACAATAGAATATAACTATTCACCCTCAAAATTGAGCTGAACAATAATTTTTTTAGGAAATTAGAAGAAATAATTCTGATGTATTATTGAACCATAATGGTTCATAATTTCATGAAATTGTTGAATCAATTAGCCTAACAGATTTTGTTGGCTGCACATTTTTGCAAAGAGATGGAAGATGCACATGGGGATTACATCCACGAAGGTGATATCATAAGGATGGATGTCCATATGGGTATTAAAGGTACAAAATCAATTGGACATGGAGAAGGAAAGGAAGAAAGCTTGAACTTGGTGGAGACAATTAAAAAATTGAAAAAGGATGTCCAAAGCCATAAAGTTGATATTGAAAGGCTTATGAAAGCCAAGGAGGACTTCAACATGAAGTTAATGAAAATATTGAACATAATAGAAAATAAATTGGATAAGGAGAGTGGCTCAAGCAAATCAGGAAGTCACAGGTCTCCTGATGAGTAAAGAAGAACAAGGAGTGTTAGTAGACATCACCATCACTCCCCAAGACATTCCAATAGAAGAACACTAAGTAGCTCAAGTTCATCCCCTGTCAAGAAGCATAATAAGAGGATTAGGGTGGATGAGCTACGTGGAGAAATGAACAAAATCAAACCTCCTACATTTTATGGTGAGCACAAAAAGGATGAATATGAAGAGACACGGTTTTTGGGCATGAGAAAGTATTTTCAATTAAATAATTATTCTTCATACGCGGAAGGAATAATTTCTATCTACCATCTCAAAGGAAAAGCATCCATGTGGTGGGATCAACTAGTACAAGTGCAACACATTAAGGAGAAAAATGTTACTTGGAAGGAATTCAAGAAGTATTTTGAAAATAAATACTTGACTATGAGGTACTATGACAAGAAAATGAAAGAACTCTTTGAACTCAAGCTTGGGAGTATGACCATTGATGAATATGAAAGAAGGTTTTTGGAGCTGTTAAAGTATGTTTTGTTCATCAAGGATGATACTGTTAAGATTAAAAGGTATTTGAGTGGTTTTCCACCATTCACCAGTGACAAGATACAATATGATGATCCCAAAACATTGGAGGAGACAATAAGACGAGATAAATTCCTATATGATTAGCATAAATTAAGGCCAAATTTTCAAAAATATTGGGAAGACAAGAAGAAATATAAGATGGAGAAGAGGAATAAGGGGACTAAGTCACCATTCTTCAGAAACATTCCTCAGGGAAAACCATATTTTAGAGAACCAAGAACAATTGAGACAGGGGGGAAAAGGCCAAGAAAACCAACTATTCAATGTTGGGGTTGTAAAGGAGATCATATGTATTGGGATTGTCCCCACACAGGAGAAAAGGTGAGGACTGTTCACAATGTAAAACAAGTTGAAAAAGTGGAGGACATAGGAAGAAGCGTACCAAGGATCTATGAAACCCTGGACAACAAGCATGTTGAGTTTCAATCACATATGATTGAAGTAGAAGGTATGATCAACAATGAAACCATTTCTATTTTAATTGATTTAGGATCTATTCATAGTTATATAGATCCTAATATGGTGGAAATATTTCATTTTTCAAGAAGCAAGCATGGAAATATTTGTTGGTGTGGCTAGATACCTATGTCAAAAAAAATGTTCATGATTTGGTAAAGTCGTGTTCAATGGAAATGAATGGACTGAATAGCAGGGCATATTTGAACATATTTCCTTTAGGTTCCTATGATTATCTAAATGGGATGGATTGGTTGGACCAACACCATGCTATCCTAGACTTTCATAACAAGGAATTTACTTACCTGGATGGGGAAACGAACCTAAGGATAATACATGTAATTCCCAGGGCAATAGCTATCATAGAAATCTCAAAAATACAGCTGAAGAAAAGTTACAGGAAATGATGTCAATTATTTGCAACTCATATGGAAGAGACATCTAGAGATAAGGTGTCAAATATTGAATATCATGCAATCCTAAAAGAATTTGAGGATGTATTTAAAGAAACACCATGATTATCCCCTAAAAGAGATATTGATTTCTCCATAAATATGATTCCTGGAGAAGCTCTAGTATCCAAGACTCCCTACATGATGAGTACACTAGAACTGAAGAAGTTGCAAATGTAGCTTGGAGATATTCTAAAGAAGGGGTATATACGCCCAAGTATATCACCTTGGGGTGCCCCTGTTTTGTTTGTGAAGAAGAAGGATGGAACTTTGAGACTCTGCATGGACTTCAAATAGTTGAACAAGGTAATTGTGAAGAATAAGTATCCTTTTCCAAGGATCGATGACCTCTTTGATCAAATAAAGAATGAAAAAGTATTCTCCAAGGTTTATCTCAGGTCAGGTTATCATCAGATAAGAATTAAATAAGAAGACATCATCAAGAATACTTTCTGAACAAGGTATGACCATTATGAATTCATAGTGGTTCCATTTGTGTTATCAAATGCACCAGTTGTTTTTATGTGTTTAATGAATGAAATTTTCAGAGAATACCTGGATAAGTTTGTCATTGTCTTCTTGGATACAATTCTTATATATTCCAAGTCATAGGAAGAGAATGAACAACAATTTAGGTTGGAACTACAAGTATTAAGGGAGCATCAATTGTATCCCAAATTGAGAAAATTCTCATTTTATCAGAAGCAAATACATTATCTGGGGCATATCATCTTAGAAGAAGGGATAGCATTGGATCTCGAAAATATTGAGGCCATTAGAGGATTGTCAGCACCAAAGAATGTGACAGAAGTCAAATCATTCATGGGTCTTGCAGGATACTAAAGAATATTTATTGAAGGATTCTCAATGATTGCACACCCAATCACTTCCTTGCAAAATAAGGGAGTGAAGTTTCAGTGGGCAATGGAATGTGAAAAGAGTTTCTAGAATTTGAAGAATCTATTAAACAATGCTCCAATACTAAGGATTGTTAATCAAAATGAATACTTCATTGTATGTACAGACACATGTAAAGAAGGACTTGGTGGATTCCTCAGTCAGAATGGATATGTTATATGTTATGAATCAAGGAAGTTGAAGGAGCATGTAAGGCTCTATGCTACTCATGATTTAGAGTTGGTTGCCATAGTGCATGCCTTGAAGATGTAGAGACACTACGTCATGGGAAAAAGGTTTGAGTTAAGGACAAACCATAATGGTCTGAAATATTTATTTGGACAACCAACTCTAATTGTCAGACAAAGCGGATGGTTAGAATTTCTCAGTGAATATGACTTTGATATAAATCATATCAAAGGGAAATAGAACAAGGTCACTGATGCACTTAACATAAGGGTGCATGAGTTACATGATACAACCATCAACATGTACAAATCTGATTTGAAGGACAAATTATTGGAGGCTACAAAATCACATTTACATTACATGGAAATGGTAACAAAATTACAACAAGGTATTTTGCAGCAGAAAGTTGAAGATTTCAAGCTGGGAGAGGATGAAGTTCTCATGTACAGAGGCCGAATTTATGTGCCAAATTCCCTAGAATTGAAGAATCTAATATTGAAAGAAATGCATAATGTACCTTATGTTGGGCACCCAGGGTATCAAAAAAATATTGTAGTTGTCAAGAGACAATATCATTAGCCAGGTATGAAGGAAGAGGTTGCAGAGTTTATTGCCAAATGTTTAGAGTTCCAAATAGTCAAGGTTGAACATAGGCACCCGGCTAGGTTACTACAACCATTACCCATTCCTAAGTGGAAATGGGAAGCTGTGACAATGGATTTCATTACCAAGTTGCCCAGAACAAACAAGCAACATGATTATATCATGGTAGTAGTGGACATGCTTACCAAAGATGCCCATTTCATTCTAGTGAAGCTCACTCACAAGGAAACTAATGTTGCTAATATTTATATGAAGGAAATTGCTCAATTTCATGGTACACCCATGACAATTGTGTCTAACAAATATCCAAAGTTTACATTGAAATTTTGGAAAGGATTATTTAAAGGATTTGGAACAAATTTGAATTTAGCACAACTTATCATCTAGAATTTGATGGGAAAATAGAAAGGGTGAATCAAGTGATCGAGGATATGTTGAGGATGTATGTGATGGATAAACTATCAAAATGGGAAGACTACCTACACTTGGTAGAGTTTTCTCATAACAAATGGTACCAAGCATCTCTAAAGATGAGCCCATTTGAGGAACTTTATGGAATAAGGTGCAACACACTTGTAAGTTGGGATAACCCAACAGATAGAGCAATAGTTGGGCCATAACTACTCAGAGAAATGGAAGAGCAGGTGTTGAAAATAAAACATAATTTAAAGGTTGCTCAAGATAGGCAGAAAATCTATGCAAACAAGGGAAAAACTCAAAGGGAGTTTAAAGTGGGTGATCATGTATTTTTAAAAGTGAAGTCCAACAAAATTTTCCTGAAGTTGGGAAATTGTTCAAAGTTGGAAACTCATTTTTATGGGTCGTTTGAAATCCTAGAGAGGATTGGGCCCATGGCATGTATTCTTGCATTGCATGCATCCATGTGTATTCATAATGTATTCCATGTATCATTGCTCAAAAAGTATATACCTGATGCTAATAATGGTGGAATACATTATGATACATGGGGTGGATTTTAGTATTCCATGTATTCCCAGCTTAAGGGTGACCAACTATTGAGAACTTTGAACAACGTGGTATAAGGTTGGGAGGTTCGCCAAATTTTTGCACACAATTGGTGGTCTTCTATAAAAGATAAGTATCAATTATGTGTCTAATTACATGTTGTGTATTTGTATATGTCTTTATAATTATGACTGTTTTCTATGTATGTTGTATGTATAGGCTTACTATTATTTCCACATGATTCTATCCATTAACATAATGTATCTGTCTATATTAAATTTGTATAAATATATACAGTATAAATGAAGAATTGTTGCTTGGCATAGCCCAATGGCCTAAATATGGGGATGCTACAATTTAGTTTCAGATCTCAGTAAGAGTGTGTTATGGAGTAGCATGGCCCAACCTAGAATTTTGAGGATGTTACAAAACTCTTGATATCTTTCATGGTTTCTAGGTTTAACGGGCTATTATCGCAAGTTTGTTCATAATTATGGAAAAATTGCAACACCCCTCAATGCTCTCTTTAAAAAGAATACTTTCACTTGGAATCCAACCATTGATCAATCCTCCCACACCTTGAAAGAGTGTTGGCATAGGAGAAGACCTAGGGTTCAATACTTAACAACGCACCAACAAAACCCCGAATACCGACCCTTTCGAAAACACCTACGAAGCAGGCGAAGTATCACTTGAGGTAGAAGAAGGGGGGGTTACAGAACACAGGTGTCTGTAACCAGGTTGGGACATGAATCTGTGATAAGATAACTTCACAGAATATTCTTTTAATGCTAATTAGGAAGTGAACTTTCGTTATTGTATTAACCTCATTAACATTGCAGAGCATAATCAAAGACAGATAAGCGCAGTAATAAGTAATTATGCACCCTGAGAACTTAGCACTTAGCACTCTGAGTTAAGTCTAGCATTCATTTACCCTTTAACATAAGTAAAGTACTCAAACAACAAACTATATATTCATTACACATCATAATCAAAGCACTAAGAAAATGCATAACATAAATGACACTTCACAAAGCAAACCATGAGACACTAGATATACGTGGTTCACCCCAGGGTGGGGCTACATCCACAAACCACTTCACCTCTTTATTATTAGCGAAAATCTTACATCCAGTCACTCCCGTGCACTAAGACATAGAGTCAAAATTCACACAAGATAGGAGATATGTGCACTAAGCACTAGAACCTCCTTCTTTACCTTCCAAAAATAGGTCAAATGCACAAAGCCAAAATATATTATCATGACACTTAGCACCTTCTATAAAATCACAGTCGAGCATAAAGCCTCGACCACATACATTCCTTCGCACACATAACTACTTTTCAGAACTACTTATTCTACACTACATTCCCCTTTATTTATACTTTACAATAAGGCCTAAACATGAGGAAAACCCATGGGCCGAAATCCCATAAACCCATTACAAAACTCTAGAGGACCCCTTACTGGGTCCACATAACCCTCAAAATAGGTGAGATCCACGATATCAGCTCCTCCTGGGTGCTCCTACTTCGACCAATGTGTCGAAGTCCATTTGCCTGGGCGCTCCTACTTTGACCAATTTGTCGAAGTCCAAAAGTGGGCCAAAACCTCCAAAACTGACCAAATTTTTCCCAAAACTTGGTCGAGGGCCAATAGGCCCCCAACACTCACCTGTGACTCGTCCCGAGTCACTTAGGTCTAGAAAATGCTCCTTCAAAAGCCTCGAGCTTAACTCAATCTACCTCGACTTGTTGCCTCACTTGAGCCTCCTGCTCAATGAGTTCCTGGACTATCTTCTCTTTAATAGGCCCTTCCAGGCATTGTTCTACTACTAAAACTACTTGATCTAACTGTGAAACCTAGCTATCATTCTCCTCGAACACCTTGCAAGATTTGTCCTGCACAGTTTGTAACTTCTGTGTTACTTCCATCACCTTACCCTAGAAAGTAGTGATCTACTGTTGTACTGTGTGCTGATCCTGGGATCTCTTCATCCTTTCCACTGCTATGAGGATCTTCATCTGCGACTGCAATGAAAATTCTTGTTGTTGCACCTCTTGTAACTAAGCCTCTAGCTTCTTTAACTCTGGATCCTCGACGAGGCATTTGTATGTCTGGGTGCTTATGTCACTCAACTGTTTACATGCTGATGTGAAGGATTTTATACTTGCTACTGTGTTTTTGGTGGACTCCTCCCTCTAGTCATGCACCTCCTGTGGGGTGCTCGACACTATTCAGGCCTCCAGTTTAGCAGCAACGAAACCATTTGTTGGCACAAGGATAGACCCAGATTTCAACGCTTAACAGTGCACCAACAAAACCCCAACTACTAACCCTTTCGGAAACACCTACGAAGTAGGAGGAGTCTTACCCGAGGTAGAAGAAGGGGGGTTACAGGATGCAGGTGTTTGTAACTAGGTTGGGACATGAATCTGTGATAAGAGAACTTCGCATAATATTATGTTAACGCTTAGGAAGTGAACTTGAATTAGTTTATTAACCTCATTAACACTGTAAAGCATAATCAAATACGGATAAGCGCAGTAACAACAAGTAATTATGCACCTTGAGCACTGTGAGTTAAGTCTAGAATTTATTTACCCTTTAACATAAGTAAAGTAATCAAACAACAAACTATATATTCATTACACATCATAATCAAAGCACTAATAAAATGCATAACAAAAATGACACTGCACAAAGCATGTTGAAATTACTAAGACAACTAAGAGGGGGGGGTGAATCAGTTGTTATTGAGCTTAAACAATTTTAAGTCTATTAAAACATTCTTAATCTTTCTTCAAGTGATAATCAACATTATACAGCATATGGATAGTAAAAGTAAAGAGTATCAGTCACACATAAGGTATACACAGAGACAGATTTTCATGAGGAAACCCATAAAGGGAGAAAACCTCTTCTTCTTCGAAATGATAGGCAGTCTTTTAGGTTCTGTACATCATCTATAATTGAGCATCAACTCAATGTGAGGCTGCTACCTCTGTTTTACAAGCTAAAACTTGTTTGAGAGCACTGACTCTCTTGTTTCTCTAGCACCCACTAGAAGGAAGCACCAACTACCCTAATGTTCCAGCACCAACTGGATGGAAGCACCAACTTCCAGTTACACAAGCTCCAACCTGTATAACAGAGAACACTTGTTCTCCCCTGCACCACCCTGCCACCCTGGTTTCTCTGGCTGCAACCAGATGGAAGCTAAAATTCTCTGTGTTCAAGATCCCACTTGAACCTCTGAGGACAACAGTCCTCCCTAGAACCTCCCAACCACCCTGGAATATAAATGAATATATAAATAGACAACTACACAGATAAATAGATTCTTACCAATCTTTCTTTGTTCTGTAAATCTGGGCTTCTTCTAACTATTCTGCAATTCTTCTCCTCCTTTGTCTGTTCTACAAATTTTCTCTGCTTCAACTTGTTCTGTCATTCTTCTCTGCTTCAACTTGTTCTGTCATTCTACTTTTCTTCAACTTGTTCTATTATTCTGCTCTGCTTCAAGTCTTTTCCTGATCTATTACTCTTCTCTGATTTTTATCTCACACTACGCATATTCTCAGTTTCACACTGCACATCCTATGATTTTCCCTTTCTTACAGTTTCATTCATTTTTCGTCCAGAACCACAAACCCCCACACAGTCTGTCTCTTCTTCTTTTATACACCACACCCACAACAGTTCCACTTCGAATATTCTAAGGCAAAAGAAAAACCAAACGTTCGAGCAACTGAAATGCCAACCGATCAACAATCATGAGTCTGTTTCGCTAACAGATTCATAACTGAGGAGTTAACTGTGAGAGAGAATAGTAACCCTCCAATCATATTCCAGTTTATCTTCTCCATTGGATGAACTTTATTAACATTGCCTTTAAATTGGGTTTTGGAATTTCGGCAATCCTATGGCCGAGTGTCTTGACACTTCATGTCGCGATCTTCGAAGCTCTGATACAGAGCTTTTCTGCACTATCTCCTTCCCCACTATGACCAAGGCCATGATCAAGCGCTTATGCAAAAAGTGCTTTTTGTGAATTCGCCTTTTATGAGTCTGGAGATGAGGCATTTTGACTCTCCAAGTCACGATCCCCGAAACCCTGAGATGGAGCTGAGATCAACGGTCCACGATCTTGATGAATCTACGTTCTAGATTTCATCATGAATTCGCATCTCGTGATTCCTTCGATTGAGGTCCTTTTCACTCCAAGTTGTGATAGGCAAAGCTCTGAGTTGGAGCTCAGATCGACGGTCTAAAACACATCGTGAATTGACGGCTGTGATTGAATTATGATTTCGCATATCACAATTTTGATGGGTTTGTTTCTTACCTCTCCAAGTCATGATAGGCAAAGCTCCGAGTTGGAGCTCAAATCAACGGTCCAAAACACATCGTGGATTAACGGCTGGGATTAAATCGTGATTTTGCATATCACGATTTCGATGGTTTTGTTTCTTACCTCTCCAAGTCATGAGTCATGAAGCTTTGAGTTGGAGTCGACGGTCCAGATCAACCTTGATCTAATGGTTGCGATTAAATCATGAATTTGCATATTGTGATTTCAATTGTCATATTTCTTGCCTCTACAAGACGTGAGTCGTGAAACTCTGAAATGGAGTTGACGGTCTAGATCAACAGCCCGGATCAACACTTGATCTGACGGTCATCGAGAACCTACATCCAGAAAATGTATTTGCGATCATCCTCCTTGAATTTCAAAATGTACACTCGCTCGAGGGTTTCTTGGACCTTTTCAAATATAGCTTCATCTGGAAATACAATTTGATCAACTTCTACCACATTACTTGTTCGATTAAGCCATTGAAAGTGCAACAAACCCTCATCTCCCCTAGCTACATGAACAAGTCCTTTCTTAGTATCTGGCACAACTTGTGTCCCCTCCAGAGACATCATTCTATCCTGAAACTCCAGCATGATCTCCTGACATTTGAATCGGATGATGCATTACAACATATAGAATCCATTATGAACAAACCCTACAAACCCTTCCTACAGCGTCTTCTCATAATGCCCATCTATTTCATACTTTCTGTACTCATGCAATCTACACTATTGTACTTGCCATCAATGAAAAGTATACAATCATGCATTGTCTGTTAAAGATTTTCCAACATTCTCCCCCTTTGGCATTGATGGCAACTCAAGCACCCACATGCATTCAGACTCTCCTCCTGGACTCTTTTCTCCCCCTTTGACATCAATGTCAAAGAAGAAACATGCTCCCCTTGATCTGTTGCAAAACATACTCCCCCTATCAACTATGATGATCTTGGAAATACACCAGATATTAAATAAGTACTCCCCCTGATTAAGTGAATAGATTAGACACAAGGAATTATAACCCCCAACTTTTGACGAAGATATCCAAAAGGGGTTGTTGCTAATGATTTTGTAAATATATTTGCAATCTGTTCTGTAGAAGTTATATAATTCAGTTGAACAATTCTGTTTGTAACTTGTTCTCTGAGAAAATGGTATTTTATTGGAATATGCTTAGTCTTGGAATGAAGAACAGGTTTCTTGGAGACACTAATGGCACTAGTGTTATCACAGTGAATTGGAATGGGATTAGTGTAAGTTACCTTCAGATCTGCAAGAGTTTGTATCATCCATAAAATTTGTGTGCAGCATGTAGCAACAACAATGTATTCTTCCTCTGTAGTGGATAATGAAATGGATCCTTTCTTTTTACTAATCCATGCAACTAATGAGTCACCTAGAAAGAATGCTCCTCCACTGGTGCTTTTTCTCTCATTAACACAGTTTGCCCAATCTGCATCTGAATAAGCAGTTAACTAGAAATTCTGATTTCTGGGATACCACATACCATAATTCATTGTTCCCTTCAAGTATTTAAATATCCTCTTGACAGCGACCAAATGACTTTTTTTAGGAGCAGATTGATAACAACCTACCATTCCAACAACTTGCATTATATCAGGACGGGATGTTGTGATGTACAGAAGACAACCTATCGTAGAGAGATATGTCCTTTGATCAACATCAGGTGAGATATCATCTTTACTCATCTTTCAACCAACCACCATAGGTGTGCTAACTAGAGAGGAATCTTCCATCTGAAATTTCTTCAACATCTCTTTCAAATATTTTTCTTGAGAAATAAATATTCTTGCAGAACTTTGTTTTACTTGTAATCCAAGAAAATATGACAGTTCTCCTATCATGGACATTTCAAATTTTGTTTGCATAGAGTTAGCAAACCACTGGATAGATGATTCATTAGTACAACCAAAAATAATATCATCTACATAAACCAAAACAACTAGTAAAGTATCACCTTCAGACTTAATGTAAAGGTTATTGTCAACAGTACCTTTCTTGAACCCTTTTTCTTGTAAAAATTTGTCCAGTCTATAATACCAAGCTCGTGGTGCTTGTTTTAGTCCATATACAACCTTCTTCATCTTACAAACATAATTAGGATTATCTTTCAAACAGAATCCTTCAGGTTTCTCCATATATACTTCTTCCTCTAGATCTCCATTAAGAAATGCTGACTTAACATCCATCTGATAAACTTTAAAGTTTTTATGACATGAATAGGCAAGAAACATTCTGATGGCTTCCAATCTTTCCACTGGTGCAAAGGTTTCATCAAAGTCCTGACCTTCAACTTGTGCATACCCTTTACAGACCAGTCTGGCTTTATTTCTAACAACTTGTCCTTTTTCATTCATTTTATTCTTGAATACCCATTTGGAACCTATTATATTTTTATCTTCAGGTCTAGGCACAAGCTCCCAAGTCTTGTTCTTCTCAATCTGATCTAGTTCTTCATTCATAGATCTAATCCAATCATCATGCTTACTGGATTCATCAAAATTTTTAGGTTAAGTCATAGATAAAAAGGCAACCTAAGATTGTTCTGAATCTTTAATCAATTTCCTTCTTGTCTGAACTCCTTTATTTATATCTCCAATTATCTGATTTTCAGGATGATTCTTTTTAACAATTATGAGAGGTGATTTTGCTTCCTTCTGTTGATTTGTGTCAGTTGAAGTATTTGTGTCTTCATCTGATTCAAATTCTTCTCTTTCTGATACCTGGACCTGTTCATCTTCATCTTCAACTATATCTTATGTTCTTGGTTCAACACTGCTTACATTTATGACTGGGATTTCTTCATCAACTTTAATATCTATACAATCAACTAGTTTATGCAGTCTCTTATTGTAGCATCTATACCCTTTATTATTTGTAGCATAACCCAAAAAGATACCTTCATCAGCCCGGTCATCATATTTGCCAATATTTTCATCATTGTTCTTGATATAACATTTACTCCCAAAAACTTTAAAATGCTTGATTGAAGCAGGTCTTCCAAACCATAGTTCATAAGGAGTCTTGTCACTGTGTGGTGTGAGATGAGCTTTGTTAAGGATATGAATAGCTGTATGAATTGCTTCCACCCAATATGTCTAAGGTATGTTCCTTTCATTCATCATTGATCTTTCCATTTGTTGTACTGACCTATTCTGCCTCTCAACAACTCCATTTTGCTGTGGAGTCCTTGGAATCGTGTACTCTCTTTTGATCCCATGTTTATCACATAACTCTTTGAAGTTCCCTGAACTAAACTCTCCTCCTCTATTAGACCTTACTGCCTTTAATCTTTTTCCTGTTTGATTTTTAGTCAAAGCCTTAAACACTTTGAATTTTTCAAATGCTTCATATTTTTCTTTCAAAAAGGCAACCCAAGTTAGTTTGTAATAGTCATCAATAATCAACATAAAGTAATTTTCTTTTCCTATACCTTCCTTCCTTTATGGTCCACAAATATCCATATGTACTAACTGGAGAGGTTTTTCCAGTTGAAGGAAAGTTTTTAGATTTGAACTGAGTGCGAGTAAGATTTCCTATCTGACAGGGTTTACAAACAGAGTCATATGGCTTTGATATCTTGGAAAGATCTTTTACTGCCCCATTGTTTCTGAGTTTGATTATGTGATCAAAATTTAGGTGACCAAGTCTCCTATGCCACAGCCAACTTTCATCATATTTTCTTAAGTGACATTCTTCTTTTTCTTCTTTTAACACATAGACATTATTTTTTGTTCTTATCCCTTTAGCAATCAATTGTCCTAAACTCAAAGCCTTTATTTTACAATCTTTAGATGTAAAAACAACTTCACATCCTTTGTCACAAACTTGAATGACAGTTAGTAGATTATGTTTCAGACCATCTACGAACAACACATCTTGAGCTTTTCCTTTGCCATTACTCAGGCTTACCATTCATTTACCTTTTATTTTTCCTGGTGCATCATTTCCAAAAGTTAAATTCCCTGATTTGTTTTCACTTAAAGTTAGAAACTTACTTTTGTCACCAGTCATATGTTTGGAACATCCACTGTCAATATACTAGGTATTCTTTTGTTTTTGGTCTGATAATACTAGTCCACACTTGTCATCTACTTTCTTCTTCCAAACCTTGACATTTTTCAGCAGAGGGGTTCAAGTCTGGATTGTATTTCCTTAAGCGATAGTTTGCAACTTTATGTCCATAATTATGACAGTTGTAACATTCTGGTTCACTGAATAATAGATCATAACGATTGTTATGCTCGTAACTATTGTTGTGTTTCACCTGTTTCCTTCTCCCAATCATCACATGATTTATAATCTGTGATTTTTTGTTGCTTGGTTGTCTCAATCTTTGTTGTGGAAGATAGTTATTCATTGAATATCTTGATTGTTCATATCTAAATCTTAAAGAACAGTTTATAGCTTTGTGACCAAAATTAGAGTAGAAAAAACAATAACCATAGAAAAAATATTTTTACCTTGAAAAAATGTGTCTTCTTTGAGGAGGTCGATTTCTTTCATGCCGATAATCTTTCTGTTCTGCAAATTCGGTTCTAGTGCTTTTTCTTTCATTCCTTTTTGGTGGCTGATTTTCCTTCTTTGTTTCTGCAGAGTGACTGTTGTCAATGTTTGAGGATTTGAAAAACTTGATAGATTCTATATTACTTGGATGATCACTACTTGATCCTTCTTCATATCCCAATCCAGCTTTCAATTTTGAATTTTTTTGCTGATTTAGAATGGAGGTTAATCCTTCCGAGGCTTTAATACTTGGCAGATTTTGGCGATACAATCCTTTAAACTTCTCCATTTCTTTTCTGATTTTTACTATCTCTTCTTCTAAGGCTTCACACCTGACTTTCTTCTCTGACAATTGTTGTTTTAGTATGTCTTCTATTTTCTTTGCCTCTTCTAATTCCACTTTCAACAGAGCAAAGTCTTCATCAAGTTTTTTAATTTTTTTCTCGAACTGTATCAGCAATTGTTTTTGCTTTTTGTTCTTAATTATGAGTCTGCCAATTTCTTCCAGTGCACTGATCAGTTCTCCTTCCATATCAACCACAGCTTCTTCATTATTATCATCACTGCCTATGATTTTATTATCATAATCCTCTTTGGCCATAAGCATGAAGTAATTTGCCTTATCTTCACAGGAAGAGTCACTATCGGTGTCTTATGAGGAATTGTCATTATTTGCAACCAAACTTTTCTTCTTATTATATTTCTTGTATTTGTACTTCTTTTCATCATTAGAGTTCTGGTCCTTTTTCTGATGGGGACACTTAGATGCAAAATGACCTATCTTACCACAATCAAAGCATTTGAAGGGAAACTTCCCTTGATATTTTCCTGATCCTTTCTTTTACCTTCTCACAAATTTTTCCTCAATATCATCTAATTCTGAATCAGTATTCTTGTCTGCTTTAAAAGATGCTTCTCTGGTACTGGATTCATCTTTGCTAATTCTCATTTCATATGCAGTTAAAGTTACTAGAAGTTGATCAATGGACAGGGTTTTGAGATCATTTAATTCTTCTATTGCAAAGACTTTTGGATTAAATTTATCAGGCAAAGATCTTAAAATCTTCTGAACTAAGAGTAAGTTGTCAAACTTTTCACCAAGACCCTTCATGGAATTTACAAGTTCTTCAACTCTTAAAAAATACTTACTAATTGTTTCATCTTCATTCATTTTTAGTTGTTCAAATTTCAATCTGTATGTTTGAAGTTTGGCATCTTTTACTTTCTCATTTCCTTCATAACTGCTAATAAGTTTATCCCACATTGCTTTGGCAGTTTCAAGATGCATCACCTTTACAAACTCAGCTTCAGC
>JASDQU010027772.1:16896-29334 GCA_032191745.1 Picea mariana | reverse complement strand
ATAACTCCTCACAGTTTGAGATTTATGGCCTTACGAAGTTGGAGGACCCTCATATGTCATCTAGAAGCCCCAAAAGGTCAAAGTAATCAAAGTGGTTTAAGAGATTTTAAAAGGTAAATAATAAAGTGAAGTGATGAGTGTATTAAAATTCAAAGTGAATACAAAATAAATTATTTCAATAATAATACTAATGGAGAAATTAGAAGTGGACCCAACCCTAAAATAAGGAAAGTGGGGCCAAGTGACCTAGAATATGTTTTTAAGGAAGCTACTTGGAGAGTATAAATAAGAGGCAAGGCTCTCTCATTTGAATCACACTTGAGAATATTGAATATCTATAGATTTTTGGGGTTTAAAAATGATATATAAGCCTAAATTCTGAGGAAAGTGAAGAAAAGAAGGCCGAAATGCAAGGAAGGATAAATTCTTTTGATGGTGCTTTCTAAGGTATGTTATTTTCAGGTCATCTCACCATTTTCGCTATAACTTTTTTTATATAATGATTCAGATCCTTAAATTTCTATGAAAGAGAGAAAACATATCCAAGTATCTGTGGTTCAAAATTCAGCTTGTGGGTCGTTGTATTTTTGGAGTTACACTCTATGGAAAATAGGGTTTGTGGCCAGTCCTGAAACTAGTCAAAATCCGGTGTTTCGGGTAAAAACGTCATAACTTCTTCATAACAGATCAAAATTCAGTGAGACCAAATGTGTTGGTTATTTTACATTCTTTAGTATTCTTTGTAATAGTTTCAGATGATTTAATCAAATATTTTGTGCGGGGCACTTTCTACAAGGTCGCTCTCTAGAATAAGCTAGAATTCAGCAAGGTATGCCATTTTTGCTATAACTCCTTTTATGAGAGGTTCCAAGTAGTGCCACTTGGATGAATTGCATAAAACACATTGAAGAACATTTTTTATCAGTTTTAGATCTTTATACATTACAGGTTCAAAGTTATGATTACTTCAAGTTAGGGTTGTTGACTAATCCAAAACTAGGCATGTGAGACTAAAGAAAAGTTTGATGAAAATGCTAGTCTCTTTCTGTTAAAGTTAAGGAAGGTTTGCAGGAATGTGATCAGATACACCAGGTCTATTACAGAGCTACAAATCATATTTTGATGATGAAATTGATGAGGGCTTTTGGTTGAGGTACATGTTAAGTACATGGTTGAGACAGTAGTTGATGAGTTGGCACATACATGAGGTGTATAGTTGATTATGTTGATACATATTGATGAGGTATAGTTGATGAGTAGTTGACACATGATTGGTACATACTTGGTACATGGTTGGATGCACTTATTTATGGTACAATTTGATTACAGGATTGTGCATGGTTGATGCACTTGTTTATGGTACAGGTTGATTACAGGTTGGTGCATGGTTGATGCACTTTTTTATGGTACAGGTTGATTACAGGTTGATGCATGGTTGATGCATGATTCATATTTATTGGTATAGGTTTACAATGCTATATCTCACAGTGATAGGGTGACAGTGGTTCCATCATTCTACTTCTACTTCAGGGTTGCAGCCACCTTCCGGTTGTAGCCGATGAACATAGGGGGTTGTAGCCTCCTTTTGGTTGTAGCCAGAGAATTGGGGAGTTGGATCTTCCCTCAGGTTGTAGCCTGAGAGACTAGGGGGTTGGAGCCTCCTTCTAGTTACAGCTGGAAAACAAAGGAAGTTGGTGTTTCCAATGAATGTAATTCTTCAAGACATATAAGAAAAAGCATTCTGTGGTTTTCTTCCGATTTGGGTTTCCACGTAAAACACTGGTGTATTGTGCATGTGTGTGATTGTTTATTTATTACTGCTCATTATTGGATAATAATTCTACATTGATATAACATTTGAAGAAAAAGGATTATAATTACGTTATTACTGATTCAACCCCCCTCTCAGTAATCTAACACAACTTCTAGTTACACAAGCTCCAACTTGTATAACAAAGAACACTTGTTCTCCCCTGCACAACCCTGCCACCCTGGTTTCTTTGGCTGCAACCAAATGGAAGCTACAACTCCCTGTGTTCAAGCTCCCACTTGAACCTATGAGGACAACAGTCCTCCCTAGCACCTCCCAACCACCCTAGAATATAAATGAATAAATAAACAGACAACTACACAGATAAATAGATTCTTACCAATCTTTCTTTGTTCTATAAATCTGGTCTTCTTCTAACTATTCTGCAATACTTCTCCTCCTTTTTCTGTTCTACAAATCTGCTTTGCTTCAACTTGTTCTGTCATTCTTCTTTGCTTCAACTTGTTCTTTGATTCTGCTCTGCTTCAACTTGTTCTGTTATTCTTCTCTGCTTCAATTCTTTTCCTCATATGTTACTCTTCTTTGAGTTTTATCTCACACTGTGCATATTCTCAGTTTCACATTGTGCATCCTATGATTTTCCCTTTCTTATAGTTTCATTCATTTTTCATCTAGAACCACAAACCCTGCATAGTCTATATCTTCTTCTTATATACACCACACCTGCAACAGTTCCACTTTGAATCTTCTAAGGAAAAATAAAAACCAAACGTCCGAGCAACTGAAACGCCAACCGATCGAAAATCATGAGTCCGTTTAGCTAATAGATTCCTAACTGAGGAGTTAACTGTGAGAGAGAATAGTAACCCTCCGATCATATTCCAGATTATCGGCTCCGTTGGATGAACTTTATTAACATTTCCTTTAAATTGGGTTTCGACATTTCGGTAATCCTGTGGCTGAGTGTCTCAACACTTCATGTCACGATCTTCGAAGATCTGATATAGATCTTTTCTGCACTAGCTCCTTCCCCAATATGACCAAGGCCATGATTAAGCGCTTATGCAAAAAGTGCTTTTCGTGAATTCGCCTTTCGTGAGTCTAGAGATGAGGCATCTCGAATCTCCAAGTCACGATCCCTGAAACCTCGAGATGGAGCTGAGATCAATGGTCCATGATCTCGATGAATCTACTGTCTAGATTTCATCATGAATTCGCATCTCGTGATTCCTTCGATGGAGGTCCTTGTCACTCCAAGTTGCGATAGACAAAGCTCTGAGTTGGAGCTCAGATCAATGGTCCAAAACACATCATGAATTGACGGCTGGGATTGAATCGCGATTTTGCATATCGTGATTTCGATGGTTTTGTTTCTTACCTCTCCAAGTTGCGATAGGCAAATCTCTGAGTTGGAGCTCAGATCAATGGTCCAAAACACATCGTGGATTGACAGCTGGGATTAAATCGCAATTTTGCATATCGCGATTTCGATGGTTTTGTTTCTTACCTCTCCAAGTCGCGAGTTGTGAAGCTCCAAGTTGGAGTCGAGGGTCCATATCAACCTTTATCTGACAGTTGTGATTAAATCGTGATTTTTCATATCGCGATTTCAATTGTCATATTTCTTGCCTCTCCAAGACACGAGTCGCGAAACTCCGAAATGGAGTCGACGGTCCAGATCAATAGTCCCGATCAACACTTGATCTGACGGTCATGGGGAACCTGCATCCAAAAAAATTATTTGTGATCATCCTCCTTGAATTTCAAAATTTACACTCGCTCGGGGGTTTCCTGGACCTTTTCAAATACAACTTCATCTAGAAATACAATTTGATCAACTTCTACCACATTACTTGTTCGATTAAGCCATTGAAAGTGCAACAAACCCTCATCTACCCTAGCTACACAGACAAGTCCTTTCCGAGTATCTGGCACAACTCGTGTCCCCTCCAGAGAAATCATTCTAGCCCAAAACTCTAGCATGATCTCCTGAAAATTGAATCGGATGATGCATTACAGCATATAGAATTCGTTATGACCAAACCCTACAAACCCTTTCTGCAACGTCTTCTCATAATGCCCCTCTATTTCATACTTTATGTACTCATGCCATCTACACTGTTGTACTTGCCATCAATGAAAAGTATACAAGCATGCATTGTTTGTTAAATATTTGCCAACAAAGCAAACCATGAGACACCAAATATACGTGGTTCACCCCAGGGTGGGGCTACGTCCACAAACCACTTCGCCTCTTTATTATTTGCCAAAATATTACATCCAGTCACTCTTCTGCACTAATCCACAGAGTCTAACTTCACACAAGACAAGAGATATGTGCACTAAGAACTAGACCCTCCTTCTTTACCTTCCAAAAATAGGTCAAATGCACAGAGCCAAAATCTCTTATCGCGACAATTAGCACCTTCTACAAAATCACAGTCAAGCACAAAGCCTCGACCACATACATTCCTTCGCACATATAACTACTTTTCAGAACTAATTCTTCTACACTACATTCCCCTTTATTTATACTTTACAATAAGGCCTAAATATGGGGAAAACCGATGGGACGACATCCCATAAACCCATTACAAAACCCTAGAGGACCCCTTACTAGGTCCACATAACCCTCAAAATAGGTGATATCTTTGGTCTCAGCTCTACATGGGCGCTCCTACTTTGACCAATGTGTCGAAGTCCATCTACCTGGGCGCTCATAATTCGACCAATGTGTCGAAGTCTAAAAGTGGGCCAAAACCTCCAAAACTGACCAAAGTTTCCCCAAAACTTGGTCAAGGGCCAACAAAGAGGCTATGTGCACAACTCTTGTCCTGGAACTTCCCAACTTCACCAAGATTTTTTTCCTAGAATGTGATGCTTCAAGGAAAGGAATTTGGGCAGTTCTCATGCAAGATGGCAGGCCTTTGGATTTCACTAGAAAACAAATTTCACAGACTCATTTAAGCCAATAAATCTATGAAAAGAAAATGTTGGATATTCTACATGAACTGGATTTCTACCATCCTTATCTATTGGGTAAATGCTTCTATATTAAAATGAATCATCATAGCGTCAAGTATTTTATGGAACAATGAATTTCATCCCTTAAGCAACAAAAATGGGTAGTCAAGCTATTTGTATATGATTATGAGATCATTTACAATAAGGGAAAAGAAAATGTGGTTGTTGACACTCTTTCCAGGAAGTATGAATAAGAAGTATCCCTCTTTTCCCTCTCCTTCATTGTACCCAATTGGATCCGAGTTGTTCACTAGGAATGGCTACAAGACCCCAAATTTTTTTTCTTGATCCAACAATTGTAACACCATTCTCAAGATTCTCCAAGCTACTCTTGGCACAATGAAGATATTTTCTACAAAGGTTTTTTGTATTTAAGGAAACAATTGCAACTTAAATATATAGTTCTTTATGAGCTTCATGCTTCACCCACAACTAGGGATTTAGGGTTTACCAAAACCTATGAAAGAGTCAAACATTATTTTTTCTAGGATGGTATGAAATAAGACGTGATGTTTGTCAATGCAACAAGGGAGAAACAGTCGAAGCCCCAGACACACTCCAACCTCTTTAGATTCCCCCTACTATTTGGAAGGATATTTCTATGCATTTAATTGTTGGATTACCTAAATTAGAAAAGAATTAAGTCATGATGGTGGTAGTCCACCGTCTTTCCAAATATTCTCATTTTTGTGCTCTTCAACAACTGTTCACTGCATCCAAATTTGTTACACAAATGTTCTAGAAGGGAATCTTCTAGAAAATGAGGCGGCCTCCGATCGGTTTGGATCTTACTCACTTCTCTGATTTAGTGGGATCATCCTAATATCCTCATCCATCCCTCTTTCACCCTATATAAAGAAGGGATCTCTCATGGAAAAGGATAAGGTTTGCATATGCATGAAGAGTTC
This sequence comes from Picea mariana, assembly GCA_032191745.1. Lineage (NCBI taxonomy): Eukaryota > Viridiplantae > Streptophyta > Pinopsida > Pinales > Pinaceae > Picea > Picea mariana. Next base: position 23,631 of record JASDQU010027772.1, on the reverse strand, counting down.
TGCTATAGATTATACTTGAGATATGTTTTCTTTAGCTCTCTAATTCAGATAGTGGATCTTATTCATCAAAAGCATTGGAGTAAAGGTGTGTGTGCTGGAAAAAAGAGCCATTGAAAGGGATCTTGCAACATCAAGGCATGGGTTGTATTCTCCACTTTCCATTTTAATATAATGCAACAATACATTTCTTCCCTATAAAGGTGTCTTGGATTTTATTGTATAACTCCTTAATCTTATACATAAAATTCATTGAAATATATATATCTTTGTTCTCTCTCTCTCTTTGTTGGTTTGTGCTTCTTAAACAGGTTCACCATCCCAAAAATCCAAACATGGAGCGACACAGACAACACTAGCGAGGATCAAGCGTCATTTAAAAGGTATTTGTCTTGTTTTTTTCTAGCTTCTTGTGGAAGTTAGGGAGATTAGTTTGTGTCTGCACTTACTGATTTGTCCGATAACAAAATTGGTGACCATACTGGGGAAACAACCTCTTTTTATTTTTTTTCTTCTTATTTTCTTTTAGCCTACCTTCTTTTGATCAAATTCATTCTCTGAGTATGTAGGTAATCCATCTTGACTCTCTGGTCCTGAAATTTCATTGAGAAGTTTTGTCTGTTTTCCCATTTTTTTTTTAATTCAGAGATCATCGCATTGTGTCCTATTGATAGCCTGCGATGATTCCTTTTCATTGCACTCTACTTGTGCAGACCAGAGAGACAATGTCACACTATACCTTGTTGACAGCCTGCGATGATCCTAGATCATCGCACTGTACTCCTCTGCAGCCTACAATGATTCCTGTAGGAATTCTTGGGTGACAGTCAAGTTTATTTTCTTTGCCCATATTTGTTTTACTACCAGAGATGAAATTTAGACACTGGTGAATGATTGGTTTACAACCTTTAAGCCTGGATTTGATTGATTTTCAAGGATTGAAAGTCCTCTTTACAAGCTTTGCAAATTTTGTTTCTTGACTTCTTATCACAAGGGTATAATCTCAAGATTTTGTTCCTGGGTGCTTTTTGGTAAGTAGTCCTTGATTTATTTTGATTTTTGGATTGTTTTTACTTTATGGATTGTTGATTTATTAAGAGACAATTTTCGTTTGCATTCAATAAAAGGTTTTCTTATCATTTCATTTTTTTCTTGCATTGTGAGTTTGATTTGGGAATAGTGTTGAGAGTGCATGTTATAACCCTAAATTGCACCAGACATGCATACCTGGCATCAAACCATCTAACTTTCTATCTTTACAAAGCCATCACTGAACAATCTCTTCAAAAAATCATTGCTTTGAAGGTGTACGCGCCCTGCACCACTACTGACCGTGTACACACGCTTGCTGACCCACTATAGCCCGCGTACACTTACAAAATATCGTGAAAAGTGGAAAATTACATAGGATACTGGTTTCTAGGCCATTACTTAACCGTTTGACTACCCATAGCCAGTCACCCCAACCATTACCATCCCTTTTGTCCTATAAAAGAAGGGTTTGGGGTCCCATTTCAAGAGGGAAGCACAAGAGCATAGAAGCTCTGCCCATTTTTCCCCCTTTTCCCCATTTGTTTGTAGCCACATTGTGAGTTTGAGCCAGAATCCCCTTTTCCTCCATTGCAAGGCATTTCCATTTCCCTAGAGAGAACTGAAGAGGAAAAGGATATGTGGAAGCAGTTGGTTCATTGTGAAAGGGATCCCAGGACCGAGTTCAAGGAGCAGTGTCGATCTCATATTGTAAGTGACTTTTGTGAGATTAATATAAAGAAGTACTTTTTCCGTCCTGCCAAATGACGTCTTAAACTTATATGATTTATTTACATTTCTTGTTTATGATGTCTAACCCACTAATCCATATGTAGAATGCATGCTTGTAGTTTCTTGTTTGTCTTTTGGTGAATGCAGGTCATCCTTGGGAGGAGACTTGCAGTCAGGAAATAACTAAGCGCAAAGGGATTGACACCGAACGTAGAGTTTAAGGTATGCTTATTGGATCCTTATACCTTGTCTTTTATGTATGATTGTGGGGTGATGTCGGGATAGTTGATAAAAAGTAGGAGACTTTAGACGGTTAGCTTTTCATACATTTTAAGAACCCTGGTGTAGTCCGTAGAGGGGTTTTCCCGCTATAGCAGAATTGGCGACCGTACTGGGGAAGCCTCTAGGGTATTTGGGGATATTTCTTTATGGGCTATTTGAATCATTTTATTCATTATTTTCTGAGTTTCTGTAAGCTTCTGTGTCTTTAAGGGATTCTGGTCTTCCATAATAGTACTCCCTGCTTGTGTTGGACTGTTGGTTTTCATTTTGTTTGAGGAGTTAAAGAGGTGTACGTGGCCTATAGTGAGCCTGCACGCATGCATACGTGCCCTTCCCTTGGACAGCCCGTGTACATACACTAGTTGTTGAAGTGTCAATAGTGTGCCTGTTGAGAAATTTAAGAAAAAAAAAGGAGAGGCAAGCATTTTCTTCCCTGTCGGAAGTCACACTTCTCAGGGGTTTTCTTGATCTAGTCCTAGTCTCTGTTATAGCAGTCTGTTGCTTAGGTTTGACTTCAGCATAGCTTTCTTTTCATCAAAATATTTCTTGTGTTTTCTTTGATAGGGTTTTAGACAATTTTGTGAGTCTGCTTTGATCTACCTGTTTGGTATTGTTAGTGACGCCCTGTGATTTTCATTTGGGCCTGAATTCATTTCTTGGTCCTGTCTTGTCATCATTTTTACCTTTTTTTCTTTAGAAGAAAATAAAAGAATTCATTTTCAAATTTCTTGTTTTGAAGCATAAAGAAATAAAAAAAAAAAATCTTTCATTTCTTTGTTTGGTAAAGTAGTTTAGGCTAGTTGTTTCATTTACCAAGGAAAAATAATTTTTTCTTAAGTTATTTACTTGAATGCTTATGACATTAAGTAGCTCATAGTCAAGTGAAATATTGTTTGAAGTTTTTCTTTTCAAAGATCTGAGAAAATTAGTTTCAAAGAGTTTGGTTAAAGAGTTTAACTTGTAAAATCTTTATTTGTGAAGAAATAAGTACTTTTGTTTCCAATTTTATCTTATGCTCGTCTCTTTCATCTCTTAAAAAACATCACTGGTTTCATTTTCATTCCTCTTGACTTAAGACAGCCACTAAAATTAACGCTTAATTAAAATTTATTAGACTTTATGTTTGAAGGGTCCATCAATTTAGTCTAGGCTAGTGCCTTGATTTAGGATTGGAGAGGAAACTCTTCAAGGCTACAAAAACAAACATAAGAGTCTGAGCTAGGGAGTGTTTGAAATTTTAGTAACCATGAAATTTATCCAGGCCCCCCCCTCTAAAATGGGGGCTAAACACGAGGTCGCGTAAGGAAAGGTAGCAAAGATAACCCCTCCAAAGCCAGATCAAGCGTAGTGGGGAACACATATAAAGGGCTTATCATGGGATTTCGTTGATCGCATTTTACATGGATCTTCATGGGTCTCGAATCCATTCAAGGTCCTTAGTCGTCTTCTAGAACACTTGCTTTTGATACCCTTGGTAGGTTTCGGTGTTGATACCTTGCTCATTGCAGTCCATCCGACTGTCGATTGTACCCGCCTAGTGATTGTTCACGCATTGGAAACCTAGTTGCCTTTATCTTAGTGACTTACACAAGTGACTGCGGGGGTATACCATGGTACCTAGGGTAGACATCAGGCCACAATTTGTAGAGTATACCTGGAGGGTGCTTCCATATTCGAGTTTCACTTGCACCGGTAAGTTGCTCTCGTGTTGGCTGGTGTAACTGTTCTTCCAACTAGCTAGTGATCTGCTTGTCTTGTCTCATAGGATCTTTTTCTAGTGTGTGCTGGTTTTTAAAAAATGATTATAGAAAGCCTTAGTGTGTCATTGATATTCTCACATAGTGGAGGATCAGAAGATCTGCCAGTTGTGAAGGCTTTTGGGCTTGCCGCCGGTTGATCTTGAGCTAGCCCCACCACCGCTAAGGAGAAAACTAGACCAACAAGGGTCTTTTGAGGTGACTGGGTTACAAGAAACTATGTCTGACTTCTCTCCGAGAGGAGAAAAATTGATTCCATAGGAACCAATCATTTCTGACCTCATAGTGGAAGCTTTTGTTCTATATAACCCTCCAATCACTGATCTATCGATGCCCATTGTCGTACAGGTTCAACCTTATGAGTGTCAGGTAGTGTCACAAGCAGCAATGGAAACAAATGCTGCTACTTCTTCAGGGAATACTCATATTTCCTCTACGACTGTCACTATAGGGGGTGTTCCACCTCCTAACCAAGCGTTGTCGGTCTGGGCCACTATGGTCTCGACTGCCTCTACCTCAGGAAATGGTATGATTTTGTATATGGCGGAGATCACTACTCCTTTCACCCAGAGTGTGACATGCCCTCCGTTCTCATACAAGATGCCTAGCTTCGGTACGAGCACTGTACTTTCCTACTCAAATCTACAGACTTTAGGTCTCAGGGTAGGGAGCTCCAATGCTCCTCTACAAGGATCCATGGGGGGCACTTCATCTCCCTATAACACTTTCCCTTACGGACGGGGTCATATACCTCCTTCATCCCCTTTGCTCGACGATGCTCACCAACATTCCATCGGGCCGAACGTAAACTATAGTTCATTTGGAGCAGGGAGTCAAGGACTTACTTCTTATAGCATTCTGGTGGGTTCAACATTGTTCTCTTTGTTTGAAGCATTTGCATTCTCACCAGCTACCATCTCGGTCGGGGGAAACCTCGGTTATGGACAACAAAATCCTATTCAGGGTACCAGTCCTACACAGGGGGAAAACTTAGGAATTCCTTCCTCACAAGGACCTTAGAATCCATGTCATGGATCAATTCCCTTGTCAGGGATGCCGACCAGGGGAAACCCCTTCCATAGCCAATGGAACGTCGGGCAAGGCTTAACACCTATGCCCATCGGATTGGCATGGGGAAAACCTTCCCAAAATCCTTGGAATGCGATGCAAGCCCAACCCTTTGCGTCATATTACGGGAGTCATCCGATGACATCTCAACAAGCACAGAATCCGTACGATGGTCACGGCCATGGTTATTACCAGAACCCTAGACAAAAACCTAACTTTTCCTGGAAACCTGGTTCCAGCCAAACTCTAGGCTGCTTTTTCCCTGGTTATAATCAACAACCCAAATTATCATTTCTAGAAACTCTGCACTTGCCAGACTTGACAAGGTTATTAAATGACCTCATCTGTCATGATCTATGTTGGCCTCCTATGCCGACCAAGTTTCCTTTGGACATTCCAAAGTTCGAGGCTAAGCCTAACGAAGATCCAGGTGATCATGTGACTACCTTCCATCTATGGTGCTCATCCAACACTTTGAGAGACAACTTCATCCAGTTTTGTTTGTTTCAACACACTCTCATCCATAGTGTTGTGAAATGGTACATTGAGCTCGACCTCTCAAGTTACTCTTCCTTTAGAGAATTGAAAATGCCTTTCTTAAACCATTTCCAATTACCTGTGAGATATGACGCTGACACCGAATTGTTGGCCAACTTTGAGCAGACAAAAGAAAACCATATCTCAGATCACATCTGAGAATGGAGACACCGGAAGAGTTTGATAAAAGTTCCAGTCCCACCAACATTCATGCTTGAGTGTTTCCTTAAGTCTTTGGTACCCCAGTTGTCTAAATATGTCATAACGTCGGGGATCTTTTCAAAGGAAGATGCGATAATGAGATCCCAACAACTAGAACTGCTTTACTCTCAATCTGGTTTAGTTTACAAAGTTCTTCCAAATGCACCATGGTTGATACTTGACAAGACCAGACAGAGGTCTGGACCACATGCCGATGACATTGTTGTTTTAGCACAAACTAAGCCCGTTGATCAGCTGTCAAATCAATTGTAGCAATTGTCGATACAATAGACAACGGCCAGCTAGACCACTGGTTCGGTTGTTTCCCCTACCCAAAATTCAAATGTACAAAGTGTGCAATTGACAAACCTGAAGGTCACCTAATAGCCTGAAGGAAAGAAGAAACAATGAAACAAGGGTAAGGGGGATAATAAAACTATCGATAATGCTGGCGGGGGAAACATTGAAAAGAAGAGTTTGAAGTATCCATGTAATCTTTGCAAGGAAGACCACCAGACTCACCAGTTCCCTTGGCTTGCGGAGGCCCATAAATTATTGGCACAATAGTAGCCTGCCATGTTAACCAATCCATTTCCACATGGGAAAAATTTGACTCAATCCTCTTCGAGTGTGGAAGGGGGAAGTCAGGGACCCCCTCTGTCTACAAGTAATCCTTCATCCGCGAATGTGTACATGATGAAAGGTAGTGTTGACATAACGACTAGGACACATGACTATGGAATGACAAACACCTCTGAGAAGGGTAAAGAAGCTAAAAACCCATCTCTTCCTCTCTATATTGAGAATACATTGGTCAAAACAATAACACGCATCTTCAAAGGTGCGTTCAAGAAATCTTCCCACAACCCAAATGCAAGGGTTGCCCAGAACTACTCTACGGTGGAGGATTTGTCACAAACCCCTTGTGCAATGTCGGCTTTGGAAGTCCTCCAGAGCTGCCCTTCCTAGATAAAGGCTCTATTAGCTGCCTTAGGATATGGTGAGACTTGTAATCTGGGAACGATCATGCTTGATACGACCAACTTAAAACCTCGTCTTCCTTACCACGTAGCATTTCATATAGTAGTGGCTTACACCATGAAAAATTTTACTCAGAATATTTTCTGCATGG
>JASDQU010027772.1:0-16876 GCA_032191745.1 Picea mariana | reverse complement strand
AGTAGTGGCTTACACCATGAAAAATTTTACTCAAAATATTTTCTGCATGGTGGTTGATGAGGGTGACTCGACATGCATGATGCCTTTGGTGTCTTGGAAGGCCATTGGCTAACCTATTTTGTCTCCGTCACCTACTCTTCTTACGTCTTTCGACAGGCATTCATTCTGACCATTTGGAATCATCCCCTCTTTCCCCATGCAGTTAGGGGGGAAGACCATGTGCGTCGAGGTTGAAGTGGTCGATGTGTCTCTCGACTACAACCTCTTGTTAAAAAGGAGTTGGACCTATGCTATGCAAGAAGTGGTCATGACAGTTTTTTGGGTCTTGTTCTTTCCACACGAGGGTCATATTGTGTCCATTGATCAGTTATCCTTCTCTCCTTCTGACCCTTCATCAGGGGTATCCACGGTCCCGATGATTGATAACCCTCAGCCTGGCATTGTCAATGTAGGGGTTGGTTTGTGCCCACCTTTGTTGTGTACTTTCAATTACCCTCCTCTAACCGAAAATGTCCACTACATATCGGTTGTCCCCGACTAGCCTAGGGATGAAATCTTTCAAATCTCGTCATTTCGTACGACTTACTTTAATGATCTATGGACTCTTCCTTCCCCTTCCGCTATGATGGAAGGGACAGGGCACCATGGAATGTCCATGCCTTTGTCTATGACAGAATTTGCGTACTCTATAGTCCAACAATATTTCGTCGACCTCGATCTGACTCCCGCACARGAGTTAGATCCAGTTCTCGAGCCTAYTTGGGATAAAGGTTCCCTTGCAGATACTGATTCTTTATACTTAGTCTTTCCCTCAGATGAGGTGATTATTGAGGCAATGACKAGTTCGGACAGACCCTGGGATGATCTTCATCACAGATCTTACTTCCTCCTAGAGTTAAGAAGAATTGAAGCAGGTGAATTCACTCTGACTATGACTGGAGATAAGGCTTGTCCTATCAATCCTTTGGCTATGCACATTGTTTATGCGGAAGGAAATATGGAAAACATTGCTCAAACGATACCTATTGATATATCCAGAATCCCTGGCGTCATGGAGAATATTTTCGTTGGAGCAGACTGCTCCCCCGAGGATATTCGAATCTACACAAATTTATTTAAAGAATTTCGCGACGTGTTTTCCTGGTCTTACGAGGAAATGCCACACATAGATCCAAGAATCGTTGAACATGAAATCACGACATATCCTGATGCTAAGTCAGTCCAGCAGAAGCTTCGTCCAGTCAATCCTAGTAAAGTAGCAACTATTAAGGCTAAAGTAGAGAAACTACTCCAAGATGGTTTCATCTACCCCGTCCAATTGACTCAATGGGTGTCAAATCCTGTTCCAGTCAACAAAAAGTAGGGTACAATTAACGTATGTATGGACTTCCATGATTTGAACAAAGCCTATCCAAAGGATAATTTCCCCATGCCATTTATTGACCAGATAGTTGATGAATGCATAGGTTGTGAGGCCTTTTCTTTCATGGATGGTTTTTCGGGGTACAATCAAATACAGATCAAGATCGAAGACCAACACAAAACCACTTTCATTTGTCTGTGGGGTACATTTTGCTTATCGAAAGATTCCTTTAGGTATGAAAAATGATGGAGCTATGTTTTAGTGGGCCATGTATTTTGCTTTACATGATCTCAAACACATAGTCAAGGCTTATCTCGATGATTTAGTGTCATGATCTCACAAGAGAGTTGATCATCCCGCACACCTCTAACTTATATTTGAGCGATGTTACTACTACCGGATCCGCTTGAATATAAAAAAATGTAGTTTTTGCATTACATCGGGTTGTCTGCTTGGTTTCATAGTTTCAACAAAAAGGATCATGGTCGATCCTCTAAAGGTTGAGGCGATAGTTTCATACGTTTACTAAAGAAGGATGTTCCTTTTCATTGGGACAAAGCCGCTCAATGCTCTTTCTAAGCGTTGATATGTGCCCTCATGTCTACCCCTCTGCTTCAGCCACCCAATTATAATAAAGATTTTTTTGGGCACTGTAGAGTCGACCATCGACATGGTCTTGGTTTAGGAGGATGATTTTCTCACAGAATATGTGATTTATTACCTAAGCCGAGGCTTGGTTGGACCGGAACTCAATTATTCCCACATTGAAAAAATTGCGTTGGTAGCAATTCATGTTGTCCAACGGTTTCATCATTACATCTTGTTTCGTAAGACCACTGTCATTGTTGTTGTGAATCCGTTTCAATACATGTTGAAACGACGTGTAATTCATGGAATCATCAGTATATGGATAGTTATCCTCCAAGAATTCGACTTGGATTTTGTTTCAGTGAAATCCAAAAACTCGTTGGTCTTTGTGGAACTCATTTTGGAACTTTCGGTCGAATCAGGTGATGTTATACCCGAGGAGTTTCCTATCAAAGGAGACATGTTTTTGGCTGTCTTCAGACCCCTAGTATGGAGATATACTAGTCTATCTCCAGACTTTGAAGTTCCCTACCTCTTCTTCTCATGATAAGCATCACCGTATACGCCATCATGGAAAGAACTATCTCATACTCGAGGACACTCTGTATCGTCGAGGTGTAGATTGCATCCTTCGTCGGTGTCTCACTCATGAAGAAGCGGAAATCGTGCTTAACGATTGCCACATTGGAGCATGTGGTGGTCATTTTTCTGGGTTGGAAACATCCCAAAAGATTCTATGATCCGATTACTTTTGGCCGACATTAATCAAAGATTGTGTTGAATAGGTCAAGAAGTGCCACTTCTGTTAGATCTTCTCTCTGAATATGAGGGCACACCCCGCTCCCATGTTTCCCATCATCACAATTGGTCCCTTCACCAAATGGGGGATTGATTATGCTACATGCAACCCTCCTTTCGCAAGGAGGCACCGTTATATCATCATAGCAATAGATTACTTCATGAAGTGGTCGAAGCTATGCCAATGTTTAAAGATGATGGTGAGACGACAACTCTCTTTTTGTTTAACCAGATAATTGAAAGGTTCGACGTCCTGAGAGAGATTGTCACTAACCATGGCAGTCACTTTTAGAACAAAATGATGTCTGAGTTAACATCAAAGCTTGGGTTGAGGCAAGAACATTCATCACCCTACTACCCACAAGTGAATTATTAGGTGGAAGCTGTGAATAAATCCCTTAAGACTATTTTATAGCGAACGATCAATTCAGTAGGTCAAATTGGCATTTGATGTTGTATTCAACATTATGGGCTTACCGAACGTCTGTTAAGACTGCAACCGGTTTCTCATCTTTTCAACTCGTTTACGGGCTGGAAGCAGTCTTGCCTATAGAGTGCCAGATCCTCTCTCTAAAGTTGGGAGTATAGTTATTGCTAGACACTTCACCACTTGAAGAGCATTTATTATATATTGAGTAGCTTTATGAGCAGCGTCCGGATGCAGCCTTGGCTAACGAGGCTCACAAAAATAAATCCAAGTGTCAGTATGATTGGTCGGTTCGTCCTTGGATTTTCTCTGAAGGTGACCTTGTCCTAGTCTATGACCAAGATAAGGACTCCCTGGGGGTAGGCAAGTTCAAACTCATGTGGTTCAGACCTTTCATCATGAAGGAGGTTCTAAAGAAGGGTGCTTATCATCTGGTGGACTTTGAGGGAAATGATTTGGTGGGGCCTAGAAATGGGCTCTACCTCAAGAAGTATTACTCATAGGTGGGTCACCTTGGGTGACTTATTGTAACATATGTATAGTCTTATACATTTTATTTTTAGTTTTTGTCTTTTGGTTTTATGGATGTGTTGTTTTTTATGTCATCTTTTTCACTGTAGCAGATGTCAAGTGAATCAGAGGTGTGTGTTGGGTTTGCGGATGGTGCTAGCCGGCACACTCGGAGGCTTGCTTCCGTAGCTTGAGTGATTTTCACACCTCAGGGCCAGTTGCTATCTTTAGGAGGTATCTGTTTAGGTGACACCACAAAAAATGTCGCCAAATACAACACAGTCTTAGAGTTTCTTCGTGACGCTTTGTCGCATGGTATCTCTCACCTCCGGGTCTACCTAGACGCTCAGTTGGTTGTGTCTCAGTTAAATGGGGTTTACTGCGTTTATGATCCTACTCTACACCGACATTTCCTTAGGATATATCTCTTAGAAATAAGCTTTGATTACATTACGTATGTCCATGTTCCTAGGAGATTGAATCAAATCACAGATACTCTAGCTAATCATGTATTAGATTGGAATATTGCACACATGTAAGAAAAATCACACACATGCACATGTAAATACATTTGTAAAATAGATGTAACCCATAAGACATAAAAAGATGAAAAATATCCATATAGATATTAAAAAAATATCAGAGTACAAGGATGGGCGCAAGCGCCTCAGAATATGTCCAGTAAGAGTCACAGGGCTTATGCCCTCAAAAATATACAAAAAGTGCTCTCGACACGTAAGTAGTCTAGCCTAGCTAAGGGCGAGGCCTGTTGGCCCTACCATAGTGAACAAAAACGTTTTCCAAATGCAAGAATAGCTAGACCCAGGTCCATGGCACCCGAACTACATGAGGTGGCATTGACGGTGGGAGATCCTCGATCTCCGCCATAGGGATTTTACGAGTGAGCGCGGTAAGGTTCCACTCTACTTGTCTCAATACTCTCTCAGCCTCTCCAGCTGGAGGCCCCCTTGCTGTTGCTACTGTTGGTCCGATGGCTCCAACTGGTCCTACCTTTGGTTGAGGATGTCGCCTAGTCCTCGAGAATTCTGTTGGACACACTAGTCCCACATCTGTACATAACAAATGCATAAGTGTCAGATACTCTGGTATACAAAAAAATGATATATATATATATATATATATATATATATATATAAAGANAACTTTGAAAAGAAAACTTACCTATCACTCCTCGCTCCGCTCCGGGAGGTAAAGGCATGTAAAGATCCCTAGAAAAATTGATCCCGGCATAGGAGTAGTCCTATATTGCTAGAATCTATCGTGCCCACCAGTCAAAAAAATTGTCATTGAAAGCCTTGATGGTCCTCCCTCCCCCCTTTCATGGCAAGAAAGCTTCCCATCTGCATAGCGCTGGGAGAAAGGCCTCGTGCCCTTGTATAGTCTCTTGAGGACTGAGACTGGGTACCCTCTCGAAAAAAAAGGAACATAAAATGGTCCCACACCCAAAGTTTTGGTGCTCCCGTATCTGACACTCTGTTAGCTGTCTCTTCATGCAATCCAACATGGTGATACTCCAGTAAAAAATCCGTACATTTAAGCACTATACCGCACAATGCATGTGTGCCCGAGAAGCCTGATGTAAAGCTGCGGATCTAGTGATCCGCCCAATAAGTAGAACTATCACTTTGAGTGATAGGTTGTTGATCTTATGTATAGTCACCTGAGAACCTACTTTATCAGTACCGGCCTCACAATGGAGTCCAATCAACTCCTCGATGTTGTGTGGTCCGGGGGTGAAAGTACGCAATTTGACTGGGTCCCCTCTCCTCGAGAGACCAGTTAGGAAGTAAATATATTTATTCATTGGAGTCAATGACTACCCCTCGAGCATGAATGCCTCTACATCAGGATGCCAATAATCTATCAATGCATTTAGCAACCTAGGTTGTGCCCTCATAAATAGATACTAGAAGAACTTTAACAACCCACATTGTGACAAAATAGCGATAGCAGCAGGGTCCTCAGAGACCAAAAAATCAATGTCCTCATCCTCCCTCTCTCTCCAGTGCACATACATCCTGCAAAATAACAAATGGATGGAGAGTTAACTCTTGCATTTTCATTTTTTCACTTAGTTGAGGGTGTACGTGGGTTGTCTTGGGTACAGTCGCATGTGCACGTGGGCAGTTTATCTTTTTCCCACGTGTACACGTGGGATGTGTTTGGACAGCCCGCGTACACATAGGGCTGACCTCCTAAAAGGTCAATGCCCCCCCAAAAAAACAAAAACAAATGAAAAATTGAAGAATGGGAATGCAAGAGAGGTTAGTATGTACTTACTTGGTCCAAACGAAAGTTTGTTTCGTCCACTGAAGCTCCCGGAATCAACTCTTTCGACAAAGGGGTGTTTTTTGACTTTTGGTTAATTCTCAAGTTACAATGGTGATAATGAGCTGCCAGCTTTCTATTTATAGACTTTTTGGCCCCTTTTTGTCATTTTTTGGACCCTTTTTGTCATTTTTTCTAGCTTGAAAATTGCTTACTATGGTTCTTGAGTTTCTCAGGGGATGTTACGATAAGTGTTACTTTGGGTATTTAGGATTTTTTTCAAGATTTGGGTCAGTTTTTAAGGTCTTTTGGTAAAAATTCATTTTTCCAACTTTGTGCATATAAGATAGGATTTCACCTCCACTTGTTGCACCTCGTTGTTTTTTTCGCTTTTACATAGGATCGATCCCACCGAATTGGGACACAAAACCCTCACTCTTGCTCTAGAAGTGTCTTAATTTAGTGGTAGAGCCTACCTTCACATGGATGCCCTAGGTAGATCCTGGTTGCATTTTGGTGTCCATGCCGTCACTAATGACTATAGGCTTGGGAGTCCTTAGTAGTTTTTCCTAATTACGAGTTTGAGCCTCATTTGCATGATTCATTATCACTCTTGACCTCACCCTCGGGACTCCCAAAAAACACAATGGGTCTTCTTTTAAGCCCTTTTCAGACCCTCTAAATATGAAAATATTGTCAACTGATCTTGTTTCCCTTCACGCTCGCTAAACTAAAATTTGAAGGCACGTCTGTCCGACGGTAGTTTACCCCTTTTTTGGTCCGAATGGTCAATTGTACGAACAAAGGTATGCTCTAGGAGCCTCGATTCTCTAGAAGAGTATTCTCAGGTATAGATTTACCCCTTTTTCAAGCCCAAGGGAATAAAATTACGGAAAAGGAACACCCATGGAGTCCATAGTTAAGCGCTTTTCAGACTTCCTAAAATTGAAAATATGGCCGAGTGACCTTGTTTCTTCACACTCGTTAAAATGGTCAATAAGAACATCCCTAACGGAGTCCATAGTTAAGCTCTTTTCAGACTCCTTAAATATGAAAAGATTGCCAAGTGATCTTGTCTTTGTCACACTTGTTAAAATGGTTTTGAATAGACATCTTTTCAGTGCTACTTTACCCTTTTTTTGTATCGACTAGACTACCTTTGAAAAAGGTACCCTAGTGGAGTCTCTAAAAATGACAAATCGTCGAGCTTATGTTTTTTCAGACTCTCTAAAAATGAAAAACCGTCGAGCTTACCTTCTCTGGGCTCATTAAAATTACATCGAATGATGTTATCATTGTGTCTTATTAATCACATTTTCATTCTTGCATCTTTGGCCTAATGACGGCTCCATTTTTCTCTCAACTGAACCATTTGAATCATGCCTTATACGCAAGCCTTGTAGCACTTTTCCTCTGCATCTTGACACCTTGATCCGTGAAGGATTTTTTCAAGTGTCCCTTTCCTGCATATGTCCCCTTGATCTGAGCATCAGTTTGTTCCTTACACTTGGAATTGGTATGTTTGCAACACTCATTCCTCCTTTGTAACATAGCATTCTTTTATTCTTTTTCAATCTTTCCAAAATTATTGAAAAAGACAAAAAAATCAAATATACCCCAAAAAGAGGAAGGAAAAGTATTTTCATTTTGTTGACAACACAATAAGTTTTCCTTAGACAAAGCACATCCTTCTGTTTGTTCGTCAAGCTCTAGGATTCAATATGACCTTAGGAAGTTGTTCTCACTACATAGATATTTGTCCTCCTCCATTTGGTTATCCTTCCAAACATATAGAAAGTTTGCATTGCCTCTTGCATCATGAACTTATGTCAATGCCATGCTGCCTAAGTCTCATCATTTAGTCATGCTTTTTTCCAAGGGAAGTCTTACTAAACTTTAGTCGGCCCTTCTGCATTTTGTCTCTTGTCCTCATGCCTAACCACCTCAAAAGACCAATCAAGTCCTTGTTCGAAATCAATGAAGTTTTATGCCTGATCATCAATATGCTCTTGTCTGTTCCCAACGAGCCGTCGAAGACCTATGGGTATTGAATTCGTACACTCATATTACACTCCTACCTGAGTTTTGAATATTTTGAAGTTATTGCTCAAGCTCTGAAGACCTCATCTCCAGCCATCGGGTGTCATTGGATTCTTGAAGATGGATACTATACATGTATATCTTTTGATTTTTGAGAAGTAGATCCATTATGTACTGCTCATAGCATGGATCTATAGTGTATTTGATTGGCAACCATGCTTTTATTTCATCCTGAGCATGGGTATGCCCGCCTCGGTGAGACAAATTGTTATTTTTGCAGATGACACCTCCTAAAATTCAATCCCTGGGCTCACTCACGTCGTACAGTGGTGAAGATTTGTAATGTATTTCGACCATCAGATGCTCTTCTGACCTCACACATTAGGGGGCATCTGTTATAACCCTAAATTGCATGAGACATTCATACTTGGCATTAGGACATCTAACTTGCTATCTTTTCCAAGACATCACTGAACAAGCTCTTAAAAAAATCATTGCTTTGAAGGTGTACGTGCCCTGCACCACTACTGACCACATACACATGCCTGCTGACCCACTACAACCCGCGTACACTTACAAAATATCGCGAAAAGTGGAAAATTGCATAGGATACTAGTTTCTGGGTTGTTACTTAACAGTTTGACTACCCATAGCCAGTCACCCCAACTGTTACCATCCCTTTTTTCCTATAAAATAAGGGGTTGGGGTCCCATTGCAAGAGGGAAGCACAAGATCATAGAAGCTTTTCCCATGTTTCCCCCTTTGCCCCATTTGTTTGTAGCCACATTGTGAGTTTGATCCAGAATCCCCTTTTCCTCCATTGCAAGTCATTGCCATTTCCCTAGAGAGAACTGAAGAGGAGAAGGATACGTGGAAGCAGTTGGTGCATTGTGAAGAGCAGCCTAGGACCGAGTTCAAGGAGTAGTGCCAGTTTCATATTGTAAGTGACTTTTTTGAGATTAATATAAAGAAGTACTTTTTCCATCCTGTCAAATGGCGTCTTAAACTTATATGATTTGTTTACACTTCCTGTTTATGATGTCTAACCCACTAATCCATATGTAGAATTCATGCTTGTAGTTTCTTGTTTGTCTTTTGGTGAATGTAGGTCAGCCTTGGGAGGAGACTTGTAGTTAGGAAACAACTAAGCACAAAGGGATCGACACCGGACACGAAGTTTAAGGTATGCCTACTAGATCCTTATACCTTGTCTTTTATGTATGATTGTGGGGTAATGTCAGGATAGTTGATAAAAAGTAGGAGACTTTAGACGGTTATATTTGGCTACATTTTAATAACCCTGGTGTAGTCTGTAGAGGGGTTTTCTCTCCATAGAAGTGCAATAGTTTTCTTGGACCATTCTTATTTTTATTCATGACATCTCTGTTCTAATTTGAAAAGGAAAGAACTGAAGTTTATTCTTCTTTTTAGTAGTCTTTGTAAGAAATTTTTGCATTCATATATTTGTTGAAAAGAGAAAATTTGAAAAGTTATTAGTTTTGATTGTTTGGAATCTATATCATTCAAAGATAGAAAAATTGTGCTTGGTAGATTTTGTATTCTGAAAAAGAGAAACCTTCTCCCTACTGTAATTAGAGTTCATTGAATGAAACATTTGAATTTCATCTCTTCTTGCATATTATTGGGTCAAGGTCAAATATATCATCAATTTCACTTATGTTTCCCTTTTGATTAAACAACAACCTTTAAAATACAACGTAATTTTAAAATCTATTAGCAACTTTTATTTTCTGGAACTTTTCTACACCAACATTAGCTAGGATTACACTTTGGAATAGGTTTTAAGGCAGACTCTTCAAAGAATCAAAACACACAATAGTATCTTGTGATAGGGAGAGTACAAATCCACTTGCTACATTTTGTCATGGGAAGCCCTTCTAACACAAGGGTCAATCACATGGTCACATTAGGACCGACAGAGTTACTCACCCTTCTTTGTTGGTCTTAGTGTAGAGATTGCACATATTATTGGGGGTCACTTGAAAAGAAAATCCTATGGGGACCTTATCGAGTCAATTTCTGGCTTAGACTCCCTTCCCTTTCACATGGATCGGACTGTCAACTGCTTCCCCAGGAATCATTGTCGTAATTGGTAACCTTAGTTGCCTATCTGTTTAAGAGTCTTTACACGAGGTGACTGTGGAGGGGAAAGTCTTCACAGTACCTGGAATTGACTTTGGCCAAACTCAATCGGGCTCTTTGGAGGGTATACCCACAATTGTGTGTGGGAGATTTCACTAGGGTGTAAGTTCATTAAGAAGGTCATCAATGTAACTTTTCCACCTGCTTTATTCTAGCCCCTTCTTTTCTTGATTTCATGATGTTGGATTTCATCACCAACTAGTGACTTCAAAAAAATAAGGTTTGTTTGCATGTTTGATATCTAGATTTTATTAGTGAGTGTTGTGTGTTTCTCTAGCTGGCCACAACTTTCTTTCATTCTTTATTTGGTGTGGCCAACATCAGCGCTCATCGTTCATGTAGGATGAAAGGGTTACCTCCGGAAGATCCAGAAGAATATACTCCTTTGCTTCCTAACTCACTAGAGGGTTCTCCTGAAGGAGCAATCAATAATGAAATAACCTTTGAAATAGGAAGTTCTACTCCATTCGAGGAATCTATGCTTCTCGTACATCCGTTGTTGAGTGTTGTATGAGATCCACTTTTTCTCTGGATAAATTCATCGGGAGACATTGTTGTTGAATATTATATTGGAATACCTACTGGACCTCATGCAAAGTATGGTGTAGATGATATGCTCTTTCAGAGTGAGTCATTTAGAACTCTGGTTCATACTGTTGGAAATTTTGATCCTATCTCTTCTAGTCCTATTCGTTCTCTTTGGAGAACTTCTTCTGGACAAGATATTTTTGAAAAACTAGGAATGAGTCATCTACGCAAGAGGACCTCTAATCAACCTATGGCATCACATACACCCGTGACTTCTACTACATACACAATACCCTTAGATCATTTTACTGGCATGACCAGTAATGTTGTGATAGTCTAAGACAAATTGTTGGTTGGTTCTCATACAATTCTTCCTCTCCAAATCACTAGCTCTACCATGGTTCCATAAGATACGCATGTTTCTTATAGAAGTACAGTAATCACTCAAAATCCTATTGGAACACCACTTCTTCTTAGAGAAAATCCATCACTTCCACCTGGGTATCATGCTCTAAATATGTCTATTGCTAATCCTGCCCAGAATTCGTCCAGAGAAGATAATATTTTTGTTCTTCCTGGGTATAATGTTGCTAGTAGTTATGTTCCTACACCTACCTAGGTTCTCTCTGGGGGGTCTAGCATTCCTCTCCCACCTTCACCTTGAGGATCTAATCGTCCTGGCCCAAGTAGCTCCAATCGAATTGGAGGCACAAGTCATTCCATCACTTCTGGTTTTCAAATTCCTATTGGAAGTCAACCTCAAGTTTGGGGGGAAACCCCAAGTTGGGGGTCATAACCTAGTGTATGAGAAATTTGTCCCTGGATTACAGTCTCAACCTTGGAATTTTTCTTTCTAAGGAAATCAACAATCGCCTGAGGGGAAACCTCCTCAAGTTAATTATTTTGTACCCCCTAATCCCAGTCAACCATATCTAGGTTCTATGAATCCTACCTGGGGTCAAGGTTTTTAGTCTAATTCTCCTTCCCAAGGAAGCTTACCCAATAAAAAACCTCAAGTTGGCTACTTGACTCAAAACCCTCCACCACCGAATTTGACAGGACCCTCTAACTATCTACACACTGCTTATGGTTCTACTAGTATACCTATGGGACTACCTCCTCAAAATTACCAATTTCCTCAAGAGAAAAAGACAATTTTCATTTCTTGCTACTTTGGATTTACCAAATTTGTCTAGGATTTTGAATGATCCTATCTTTCATTCTCCTTATTGGCCGGTCATACCTGCCAAGTTACCATAAAAAATTCCTAATTTTGATGATCGATCAAGGGAAGACCCAAATAATCATGTCATGACTTTCCATCTTTGGTGTTCATCTGCAAGATACCAGATATATAAAATATGCAAAACAAAAATAAAATGTTAGAAATGGCAGCATAACAGTAAAATATCTAGCATAATCTCCACAATAACACAGAAATGATATAAGAACAACAGTATAAATAACACTTTGATTCAGAAAGCAATGTTCACAGGCCTCTTTGAGGAGGCAACCTCCAATCGAGCAACGCTCTATTACAATAATCTCCAAGATAGGGTTTTCATACCCTCGACACTTATTTATACTAAACATGTCTATTAAGATATTACATCTGAATACATTGATCTACCTATGTGTGGGTTAGGACCTTAAAATGTCCGCCCCCTTAAAAACAACCTTGTCCTCAAGGCTTGAGATGTGGAAATTGCTGCAAAATGGTAGCTGGTTCCCAAGTGGCATATGCTAGAGTCATATATTTCCACTGTACGTGCACTTCCTTGATGGTTCTCTGATGCAGGCGACGCTCATGCTGGTCCAAAAATGCTTCTGGCTATAGCCAAATGGATCCTTCTTCAGCTAACTCTGGAAGGTTGGTTTGAATTTGGCATCTGGTTCCAATCACCTTCTTCAAGCATGAAACATGAAAAACAGGATGTAGCTTCGACTGATTGGGTAGAGCTAACTGATATGTGACTTGTCCTACATGCTTGAGAATTGTGTAAGGGCCATAAAATTTGGGTGCTAGCTTCTGACAATGCTCGGCCTTGAGGGAAGTTTTCTTATATGGTTGCAGTCTCAGAAATACCTGATCCCCTTCTACAAATTGACATTCAGAGTGACCTTGATCTACTTGTTGCTTCATTCTATTCTGTGCCATGACCAAGTTCTCTTTAAGGGTATGAAGGATATCCTCTCGGAATGTAAGTGTTTGGTCAACTGCTTGGACCTTTGAGGTACCCGGTAAGTATGAGAGAACTTAAGGTGGATTCTGTCCATATACTGCTTCAAAAGGAGTCATGCAAGTGGTTGTATGGTATGTAGTGTTGTACCACCATTCGACGAGGGGTAACCATTGAGCCCACTGGTGTTGTTTTTTAGAGGTAAAGCACCTCAGATATGTTTCCAAACACTTGTTGACAACTTCTGTTTGACCATCCATCTGGGGATGATAAGATGAGATGAGATGCAATTGTCTGCCTTGTAGCTTAAACAGTTCTTGCCAAAAATTGCTTGTGAAATTTGGGTCTCGATCAGAAAAAATAGAGTGCAGCATGCCATGAAGCTTGAAGACCTAGTCCATGAAACTTTGAGCCACCGTGGATGCAATAAATGGGTGGTGAAGAGCACAAAAATGAGCATACTTGGAAGGGTGATCCACCACCACCATTATGACTGATTTATTCCCCAATTTGGGTAAGCCTGTAATAAAGTCCATAGAGATATCCTTCCAAATAGCAAGGGGAATCAGAAGCAGTTGGAGGGTACCTGGAGATTTGACTGTTTCTCCCTTGTTGCATTGACACACCTCACATTCAGCGACAAACTTACAGATGTCCTATTTCATACCATCCCAAAAAACAGAACGTTTGACTCGGTCATATGTTTTGGTGAACCCTGAGTGCCCCACTGTGGGTGTAGCATGAAGCTTAGAAAGTACCGTGGATTTGAGCTTGGATTGTTTACTTAAATGCAAGCGACCTTTGTATCGAAGCTCATCCTGGAACCAAGAGTACCCTGGGGGAGCCGGAGCCTTGTTATACAGTTTCTGGATCAGATGTGAATCTTTAGGATCTTGAAGACATTCTTGGCGCACAGCTTGGAGCCAATCAGGTACAATGAAGGAAAGAGAAAAAAGGGATCCTTCGTCTTCATATTTTCGGGACAGTGCATCCACCACGACATTGTCTTTTCCCTTCTTGTAAATGATCTCATAATCATATCCAAAGAGCTTAGTCACCCATTTTTGTTTCTTCTAGGAGGAAATGCGTTGTTCTAGAAAGTACTTGAGGATTTGATGGTCGGTCTTAATTTGGAATCGTTTCCCCAAGAGATAAGGAAGCCACAACTCAACGACATGCAAAATCGCCAACATTTCTTTTTCATAAATGGGTTTGCTCAGATTCCTTTCAGTTAGTTGCTTGCTAGTGAAGGCCAAAAGTCGACCCTCTTGCATAAGGACAGCGTCGATTCCTTTCCCTGAGGCGTCACATTCCAACACAAAGGTCTTTGTGAAGTCGGGAAGGGCCAGAACTGGAGTGGTGCACATGGTCGTCTTCAAGGTTTGAAAATCTTGAGTAGCTATTGGAGTCCAAGTGAAAGAGTTCTTTTTTAGGAGAGCCGTGAGAGGTGTTGCAATCTTTCCGTAGTTCTTAACGAACTTGCGATAATACCCTGTGAGGCCCAAAAATCCATGCAAGCTTTTGAGAGTCTTTGGGTGCGGCCAGTCTTGCATAGCTTCAATCTTTTACATGTCCACCCTGATGCCATCCTTTGCCACCAGATGACCCAATTATTCTACTTCTAAGGCACCAAAAGAACATTTGGACTGTTTCAGGAAAAGTTGGTGCTGAGAGAGTAGGCGAAGAACTTGATCCACATGAGTAATATGGTCTGTCCAAGTTTTTCTATAGATGAGGATATCATCAAATAAAACTAAGAAAAAATGACGGAGAAAAGGGTGGAAGACATGGTTCATGAGGCTCTAGAAGGTGGAGGGGGCATTACACAAACCAAAGGGCATGACCAAAAATCATAGTGACCCTCATGAGTGCGAAAGGCAGTCTTTGGAATGTTGGCCTCTTTCATACATATCTGGTGATAGCCCAAGCGAAGATCAAGTTTCGTAAAGAATTGGGCGCCACTCAATTCATCCAGGAGGTCATCAATGATAGGAATGGGAAATTTGTCTTTGATGGTCAGTTTGTTGAGAGCACGGAAGTCAGGACACATTCTCCAAGAACCTTATTTCTTCAGTACCATGATGACCAGAGATGAGTAAGGGCTCGTACTAGGATGGATGACACCGGCAGTAAGGAGTTCCTGGACCATTTTTTCAATTTCATTATTTTGTGCAAAGGGGTGGCGATATGGACGAATATTAGGGGGAAGGCTTCCTGGGACAAGGGGAATGGAATGATCATGAACACTGCTGGAAGGAGGGAGTCCTTGGGGAGTGGAAAATACCGTTTGATGTTTATAAAGGAGGGCTTGGAGGTCTTGGGGCACTGGGGGTGTCTCTGTGGTTTGTATGGTGTGGAGTTGGGCAATGACACCAAAATGACCTTTTTTGAGCAGTTTTTCCATGCAATGAGAACTGATGACCTCAGGTGAACCAGCAGTGATGCCTTGGAATTTATATTGGTGGCCTCCTTGGTCGAATTGCATGGTTAAGTTATGAAAATCCATGAGAATGGGACCCAAAGTTCTTAGCCAGTCTGCACCCAACACAATGTCGCAACCGCCCATGTCAATAGAAAACATATGGGATTTTAGGTGGTATTCACCGATTTGGAGACGCACATTTTCATAGCGCCCGCCACATTTCATAGAACCACCATTGGCAATCATGATTTTGAAATTGTTGACAACATGGATGTAGCAATGGGTTTCTTGGGCAATGAGGCGATGAATAAAATTGTGGGTGCTTCCACTATCAACTAGAATGATGACCTTTCGGTGCTTGATGTAACTGATTAATTGGAGGGTTTGGGGGGCAGAGAAGTTGGTGAGAGCATTGAGGGAAATGATCATTTCCACTTTGGGAGGGTCGGAGGGAGGCTTTATGTTAGTGATTTCTGGTGACTCAGGCACAAGGGGAGTGTCAACATCCTCTTTCGGAATATCCTCAGAGATGGCCATAAAAATCTTTTGTTCCTTACATTTGTGGCCTGGGAAATATTTGTCATCACAATTATAATAGAGGCCTTTGAGTTGGTGTTTAGCCATTTCATCCCTGGTCAATTTTTGGATCTTTAATGGGGCAGAGGGAGTAGTGGGGTTTTGCTGGTTTAGGTTGAGGGATAAAGGAAGGCTTACAGTTTTGAGAGGAAACAATTTGTTTTGCTTCTTTATCTTTTTTAGTAGCCTCCACCCAAGTCATAGGTCGATCCATGAGGACATGGGCCCGAATCTCCTCCTTGAGGCCACTAATAAAACACTCTCGAAAGAAAGCATCAGTCATGCCCTCTGGTCGAAAAGCCGGGCGCTCAAATGCATCTATGAAGTCTTCTATTGTGCTTGATTTCTTCAATTTTGTCAAATGGCCCAAATGGTTGGTGTCAATGTCAAAGCATTCATAAATCTCAGTCAAAAATTGGGTCCAAGCAATATACCTTTGACGGGAAGTTTTTCTCCATTGCCACCATTGCCAACGTTCTTGATATAGATGGAGAACACCATACCAGAGTTTGGCCAAGTCATCTGTAATGTTGTAGAGAGAGAAATAATGTTCCATTTGGATGACCTAACCAGTGGGGTCTGAGCCATCAAATTTGGTTACATCCACCCGCAGAAGGCGTATGTCCCATTGAAAGTGATGGGGCTGAAAGGAATGGGAAGAAGTTTCACCTTCAGTCTTTGTATGTGCATCAGGAAAAGAGTCATCGGTAAGGATCTTGAGTTTGGTGCAGAGTGATACAAAGATAGATTCAAGCTGGGTGGTCAATTCATGTTTGACTTCTGCCATTGCGGACTACATAGGTACATTTACGGATGCATTTATGGTGGTATTGATGGATGTATCACGGGAGGCAATAGTAGCACTAAGTTGTTGCAGTTCTTGTTGGGTCTCGAGGAAACTAGATTGCAAGGTGTTGAAGCGAAACTCCAGTTCTTGGCTACGGGTATGGGCCATGAGGATGGGTGAACTGAAAAGGGAGTGGGCGGGGTCA